>SNQJ01S0029762.1:62654-74032 GCA_010110895.2 Picea sitchensis
AATCCATGGAGGTCCTTGTGCACATTTTGAAATATATCACGTTCTTGCTCCTAAAAGTTTTTCACTTCAAGAAATATAACTTGCCAATTCATGTTTTTCACTTCAAGAAATATAACTTGCCAAATCATGCTAATAATTTTAATTACTTAGCTAATGTCAAGAGGAAAATTACAACTCATTTTCCAATACAAAAGAGTCTAGTAAAAGAAACATTAACAATGATTACAAAAAGAAAGAACAAGATTGTCCAACAAATATTAAACCTTACCTTTTTTGGATCAATATATAACATTTTGAATAACAATTAACTATCCAATTTACCATTAGATTGCAATAGGTTTTACTGCCATGAGAGGGAGGTGGAGGCAATAACATAATATAATAAAATAAAAACATTCCTTACTTGGCATAGTGGTGTAGTGCTTTAAAGCATTTATAGGCCTCTCAACCCTATTTCAATAAATATAGAAAAAATGACGAAAGAAACAAGAATGAGCATTGAGCAACTCAATATCATTATTGAAATCAAGTAAAGGTCTCATCCATACAAAACAAATGTCAAGAAATTCAGGCTAGTAAACAAATCAAGGCCAAAATATTTTTATGGAAGCGCAGTTTGGAAACCACCAATAACAATATAGGGTTTGTTTTCTTAGGATGGATATACTTTCTGTGTCTTTTCAATCAACCCGTTGACACATGATAATGTATTATATAATTGAAATAAATACTATTTTTTTTTTTATGAAATAATGTATACGTGTTTTTGGCAACCTTACTGAATAAAAGCGTTTGTCTTTAATAGCTTTCACTTTGATTATTTACTCTATCTTAAATGAATTAACGTGTGATTGATGGAAGTGTGAAACAATGTATGTGTTGTGGTATTATAACTGAATAAATGTATGTCTGTGGTTATTTTTAATGCTTTGGGTTTTGATGATTTATTTGTTTTTTAAATGAATTAAACATGTGATTGATGGAAGTCCTGTTACTATTATGTGGTTTGGTATTTTGTTATTTTATTGAGTGATTGGAAGGTCCAATTACTATAGATTATCTAAGAGGAACGTTCTTAGACTTACAATGTTAGAGTAGTGATTTTTTTTTTTTTTTTAATCATAGAGTAAAATGTTTTACATAAAATCTTTACATTTTTGTTATTTATTAAAACATACTTATAAAAAACACAGTTATAAATTTTCTTCAATCTTAAGTGATAATTAGTATCATGTTTTGATATAGTGATTATTATGACAACTTTTTTATATTGAATAACAAAATTCAACCTATTTGAATACCTTGAAATTCATCAATCTTATTCCTCTTCATTTCCAAACTTTGATCCCTTTTTGTTTTTTAGAAATATCATCAATTGTGTTATAACATATCCTCTTTCATTTCACTATATATATATTTTAGTTCTAAGCTCATTTTCTATGGATTCTTTACCTTGGCATTAGAGTTTGGCTCTTGGTTTATTATCTACAATTTTAAATCAGTATCTCTTGGGACTTGGTAACCCGTTGATTCATATCACAACATACCTATTTAATAATTATCCTTATTGAGTATCCAACTTCACCAATCTCTTCGTAATCATATTGCATCTCTTCATGTTGAATTTGTTTCTTCAATTTCCTCTATAAATCTTTAGGTCTATTTCATGGTTCTATTATAAGATTCTAATTAATCTATTATACTTGTGCATATGGTTCTTCATTTCTTTCATGTATAATTGTCAACCTACACATGCATATTTTGGTTGTATGATAATAGGGAAAATACACCTATGGGACATGGATGTTGGCATTATTGACTATTTGTTGTCATTGATGGAAACATGAATAAAACATGTATAGTAATCAGAGAAAAAAAAAAGGGGAAGATCGCCTTGGGCCAGAAGTAATTTGTGATCACTATTGATCACAATAGGATCAATAGTGATCCTATGTTCCTAAAGCTCAGGAGGATTTAGCACATTCAAGTGAAGTCAAAACAAAGTTCTGCATATAGAGAAATCCTGTGCAAAAAGACTTCAAGTGATCGTGACCATTGATCAGGGATAAGAATGAAGTTCAGGAATGTTCACAATCATCTGATCACTGGTGGAAACAAGGTCGAAATCTCAACTGTTGATCAAATCCAAGTGGAAGGATAGCATAAGTTTCAACACTTCTTCATTTTGCTACTTCAGAAATTACTGGAGACAAGGAAGAATCCACGAAATCCCAAAGTCACGAAATAAACGCCAACCATCAATCAAGAAGGAGCTTCAGATGAGTTCTCAGTCATTAGATCAATATTTAATTTAGAATCAAATGTTGATCGTTGATTTGGAATGGAAATGTTGAACCGTCAGATCATACTAAAGGAAAGAAGGTGGTAAACTTCAGTATTGACCACTCCGACGATAAGAAGTTAGAAAAACTAAGAATACCTGAAGGTCGGAGCCCTGAAGTCCTGAAGTGAATGAGGTCCATTAGATCTATGCAATGCATGGTGACCGTTGGATGAGGATAGGTGGGTCCAATGGTGGTCAACTTCGGCACTGACCACTTCAGTGAAAAGGAGTCTGAAACATGTAATTTTACCTGAAGGCCAGAGCCCCGAAGTCCCAAGTGAATGAGGGTCATTGGATCAAGAATTCGGGTGAAAACTAGACTGTCTGATCTAGAGTAACGGTCCAAAGGAAAAATACATATGACATGTCAGGAGATCCACGCCAACAAGACCACGTCAGTAAGGAAATGTGGCCCAATATGATGGTGAAAAGTGTAAAGGTCTAGTTGGCACTTTAGGTATACGAAAATCATGAATCTAGGTGACACATAGTAGCCACTCAGCCAGTGCCATGTCAACAGTGACATCAACAAGCCATGTCACTCTGGGATTACAACCTCCAGGGATATCCAAATTCTCCTACCAGCAAACGTACTTGAAGCACCGAAGGCCGAAGTCACAAAATAACATTGGTCATTGATTTAAGATTCTTAGGAACCATTCTCAGTCGTTGGATTAAGTCAGTGGCATAAGATTAAGTCGTGATCATTGGATTAGTCAATGTGATCAAATAAGTATGAGGAGATCTAGTCATCGAAAAGAAAGGTAAGATCAATGGTTGATCAGAACTCTGCCACTTTGGCTATAATTGGAACTAAGTAAAGGCATGAATATCCCAGAGTCATGTCTCTTCTGGGAGTTATCTTGAATGTTGGATGAAAAAGTGGAAAGATAGGATAAACATGGACAAAGTTAGGAAGTCCTGAAGAAAAGGACATTCGTCCACTTATTGGATGATTAAAACCTGTCCATTCATCTATATCATGAAAGAGCTATAGGAGTGAGAAAATCCAGTCGTAAACCAAAAGGTAAGATCTACGGTGATGAACATATTTGGCACTTCAACAAAATATTGAAGAATTTAATAAAAGAAAAAAACTCTCGAAGCTGCGAAGTACCGGAGGAAACGATAGTCATCCATCTCATGATTGAATCCCAACCATTGGATAAGGATAAGAAAATTGTGAGAAATGAGTCCTTTAAAAAGAATGATTGGACCATTGATCCGAAACCGTGATCAACAATGATGATTAAAATCCGTGAATTGAAGTTTCTCTAGTTGTAACACTCTGAAAGATATTACTTTGGCGATAACAAGAATTTGGTGAAAAGAAGAAAATTTTCGGAGCACCAAAGCCTAGAGAACACGGTCCCAACATTGGACATATGGGGGCTAAAAGAAAAAAAAGGGGGGGATAATTTTGAAGTATGAAAGACATGGTTCCAACAACAATCATATAGTAAGGTAAGGAGATTAAAGAGGAATCACAAATGGAGAATAAACCTGAGGTTATGATCCCACGGTCATTTGAACATTGGGTTGAAGGAAGCACCTCATACAAAATTCATTTATATAAAAAGCTTAAGGTCTATAGAGTAATTCGATAGAGATTAACACCATAAAAATACAGAGAGTTGGTAAAAGCTCGAATATGATCTGTTGGAGAATTGGGGGACGTAGTAGAAGCATGGGAACGATATAATGAGTCGATCCATATCTGTCATCAACTCATGAGGACAAAATTTGAATCAAGATTAGTCTTCTAATTAAATTGAGAAACTTACACGATAAATTAATGAATAAAAGGAAAAGATTATTTATGTTAAAATTAAATGAAAGAGGTGCAATGGTTCATGTCAAAAGACTCAATGGTTGAATCCTATACCTATTGAAATACTATATAAACCAGAAGTGGTGGTGAATCTAAAGTGTCTTGGTATATATATATATATATATATAATGGATTGAATGAAAGTTCATTCTATCAAGTTGGTGCATGTTTACAAGTTGATTCTTGTTATGAGGATTGGATTCCTCTCATCTCAGTTGGATATGAGATCAACAAGATGGGTCTTGTATCAGAGAGTTGGATCTCTCATATTGAGTTGAAGTTGAAAATATTAAAGGATTGATTTTCTTTTTATTCATTCAAGTTAAATAAATAAAAGAAAGATATTTTATCTACTTCGTACAATTTGTTTTATACATGTTTATGAATAATTAATTGAGCTACATATATCTTATTCAATTAATTCATTTAATCTATGAAAGTGTGAAAAACATTCAAAAGTTCCAGACACTAATTCACCCCCCCCCCCTCTCAGTGTCATTGTGTGTTTCAACAATTGGTATCAGAACGAGTACCTTCAACACAATTTTAACACTGGAAGGCAGATTATGAAGAAATGGGTGGACAAATGGTTCTCTCCACAAACGAATCCCTGTAACATCCCACTCTTGCATGCATTGAACAAACTATTTATTTGAGGAAAATTTCTCGTAAGTGATCCAGATTAATATACTTTTGGGCATTTGATTTATGATTATGAGGCGTTATGAATTGATGACATGTTTTTTGTTGCATTGACATAAACAAGTGCTATTGACTCAGTTTTTATTGAGTGTGTAGGATTTCGGACCTCGAGGATGCAGAGGCATCGATGGAACCCCTTGGACTCTGGATCGAGTCGGGGAGTGAACTATTGGGGTTTGATTGTTTATATGTGATATTAGTGCATCTGATTAGATGATATGATTACTGATATATTTCTGACATGATTCGTTGATGATGCAAGCTGACAATAACTTGTCGACCAGACTCACATGTGGAGTAGAGGGGTCACTCACGACTACCAGAGATGTTGAGGGAGAGGTGTGGAAAACATCCCTGCCACATCCTACTAGCACTCCCACCGTGGCTCGAATTGTAGGTTAACGATTACCTAGTTCGAGAGAACCCACGATGCCGTGAGCGCAGACTGCGACAATCGATCCCGGTGATTCTAAGGGGTGCACAATAAGGTAGGGGCCTTATTCCTTAGAGGTCCTTAGTCTCCCACAAGATCACCTGGTAGAGTATTGACTCCAGGGGTTTTTTATTTCTACCAAGTCGATCAAGAGGAGAGTGGCACCCTTGGAGCATGTAGTGCGTCCTGAAGGGCACGTCGCGCAAGAGAAACTGAAAGAGGTGAGTGGCACCCTTGGAGCACCTAGTGCGTCCTGAAGGGCATGTCGCGTTGTTATTTAATAAATGGATAAACTTAGATGGCCTTAGGACGAATAACGTGTTAAGGAAGATTTAAAACATTTCCCCTAATAAAATATTGCCCAGCCTAGGAAAATGAAGTCTAGGTTTAAATGATACTTGTGATAAAAAAATTATCTTTTTATAGAAAAAAAAAACAAAAATTAAAAAATAAATAAATAATATGGATAATCATCGTTCATCTTGTGACAAGAAGGGGGTAAGCAATTAAATTGATTTATTAAAATCTTTTGGGATAAAATTTAAAAAGGGAAAATAATTGTTTTATTATATTATGTTAATTAAAAATAAAAAGGGAAAAAGGGTAAGTTTCTGCACATGCCTTTTTGAGTTTTAAATAAAAAGGGAAAGAGGGAAATTTAAAAGATTTAGGAAACTAGGAAAAAGTGGGAAACATAAAATAAAGGGGGAAACAAGGAAAAAGCAGAAAGCCTAACTTAAGTATATAGGGGCTTCCGCAGTGCAAGATATTAGATATTATTTTTGGGATTAACTGCGTAGTGTAAGTCATTAATCTATGACCCATATTCATGAGTATTATTAAGGTATCTATCATTTAAGAACTTTCTAAAATCAAACTCAACTAGTAAATTAGTAAGAGGGAAAGTCATTAAAACTTGTAAGGGAATATGGGGACACCTAGGAGCGATTCTTGGAATGATTTTAGGTTGGTGAGGGAAATAGGGGTAATTAATTAATTAATGAAATTAATTTATGGAGGAATGAAGGGGATGGGTGACACATGTATGGGGAGGATTTTTATGAATTAAATTATTAAACATTAAATTAAATGGGATTTTGGGAAAGTAAAGGACTTCGAGACTTTGTATAATGGAGGGAGGAGAAGTATGATGGATCTCTTCTGTTTTGCGTAACTTTACGCTACAAAAATATATACTTGATTGACTTAGCTTGTGGGAGTTGGGATACCCAACTCGGTGGGGAGTGGTAGCTCAGCCTTGCGAGGCGAGCTGGGAGCTAGTTGATTCTCTAGTTAGTGTGTGTGGACCCTTTGTGGCTCGGGGGGATAAGGAGGAAGAAGAGTACCCCTAGCGTTGGCTGGGAGGTACCATTGAAGTCTCATTAGTTGGAAAGCGGGAGCTTCACAGAGCACACGGGACAACAAATCAGAGCGGACTACTTGGGATACGGTGCCCTTCCTTTATTTCTGCATGGTAGATTGTTAGCATGAATTATGATTTTAGTTATGTATGCTTAATTGGGTAAGGAAAATGATTGTCTTAGCATTCTAGTTGATGACTGAAATTCCCCCATAGCCTTTATCTCGATGTTGATTCCCCATGGCCTCCGATCCCTGCATGTCGTGACCATCCTATGGTTTATTGATTGTAATGATTGTGATTCATTTTTTCCTTTGTCCCTAGCTCATCAGTCCTGCGCCTGAGAAGTCAGCCAGGATCCTGATCTACGGTCGTCGCTTCGACGTTAATAGACCTATGGATTTCAACGCCCTTCTTTTATGTGCGTGGATGATGAGTGAAGGATGTTCTTGTCAGTCGTCTACATCAGTTGTTTGTCCTTGGCTGATTTTTGTCTTGCGCCTTCTAGCAAAAAGTACCTCTGCGTATGGATTTCTTTGCATCCTTGTTGGTTTATCTTTGCGCTTGTTTTTGTTCTCCGCGCCTTCAGGGCTTAACCTTGGATTTTCTCTGCACTTTGGCTGATAGAATCTCTGCGATCATTTCAATGACTTTTCCCAATGGATCTTTGTGTTTATCTTACTATTGTCTGCATTTTATTTTTATGTGTCTGCGTTATTACACTAATCCCAATGTTGGTTGGCTTATGGACTATGATTACATATTCCTGGCTGCTATCCGGAGAACTATTCTAGTATCCACCACGATTTGACTATCTAAAAGGAATTTATTTCTTAGAAGAAACTTTACTTTTCAGAAATGATGTAATATGTACAGTCGGAGCATCATTGAGTTGTAGATACCTTACATTTTTTTATTTTTCTATGATATTGAATCAAACCAGAACGTCTTCTTTTTATTGAATGGTTTGTCTGCTCATTACCTCTTACCAATAATAATTTTTTATATTCCTTTAATTCCTGGGATGTGTGGTACAACGACTTTTCATTAAAATTGTGATTGTGTTTGTTGTTGAATGGACATGGTTTGCCATTAAAATGTAGACTGTTTTTTGTTGATGAAGGGACATGAAATTGCCATTAATCGTGACTGTGTTTGTTGTTGAATGGACATGAATTTACATTAAAATGTAGATTGTGTTTTGTTGATGTGTGGTACAACGATTTGCCATTAAAATTGTGACTACGTTTGTTGTTGAATGGACACGATTTTCCATTAAAATGTAGACTGCGTTTTACTGATGAATGGACACGAAATTTCCATTAATTGTGACTGCTTTTTGTTGTTGAATGGACGGGATTTTCCATTGAAATGTTGATTATGTTTTGCTGAGGAATGGACACGAATTTTCCATTAACTGTGACTGTGTTTTGCTGCTGGAATGACCACGAGTTTGCCTTAAAAGAGTGACTCTGTTTTGCCCACTTCTTAGCCTGGCGATATGCCTTTGGAAACTGTAGTTGTTACCCTTAATGCATGAATATTTCCCATTTAATGCCTGTGTGTTCATCTATTTCATTTAATTACTCTTTATTACTTGCATTTCATTAAGACTGAAATTCCTTATTTTCCATTTATTACCCGTGTTCCATTTAATGACGGAGTTTTGTTTTACACAACAATTGATTTAGCATTTGTATTGGATAGCTCCTCCCTTAACCACCTTGATCAGTACAACTTTTAATTGATTTGACAACCCTTGTATAATGTACACAATAGTTGTAGCAATGGAAATGATATTTACTTTATACATCAAATGATTAGCATGTTTAGACAACCTCTTCATTTGTTTAGACAATCCTTTAACTAATTTAGAATAGTCTTGTCCTTTAGTTTTAACATCTATTAAACTGACTTTTCAATAAGAATGTAACTTTGGTTATAGTGTTAGTATTGACTTAATTCAGCTAGATAAATTTGATTTGCATTAAGGTTAAATTTGATGATACGTTGATGAAAATTTATAAATTAATGTCGCTAACAAGCATGATCATTGCAGCTCATACATTGATATCGTTAATGTTGTTTATGAGGTTAATTGCTAAGTTAGTTGTATTTAGTGATCGGTTTAAAATCCACCATTTTGGTTGTCATTAATGTTAAATTAGATTGGTGTGTATTGATTAAATTATGATTTAAACTTGCTAAAAGTAGAGTGTAAGTTATGTTAATTTAGACTGGTAACTTTTGACTAAGCTAGACCTGATTAATGGTTTGGATGGTTGGTGAAGTCGTGTATCGTCTTGTGCTCACTTGATGATGTCTTTTTCATCTTGTCGACCCATTTCTTGGGGGCGTAGGCGTAGTCTCCTTGTCAATTATTTTGTCCTAGCGCGTCGGATTTTTCTAGAGTCCTTGGTCCAAATAGGATGTGTTGCACCAAGGTTATTGATGCATCTATCACCTGGGGATGGCATTATTCCTGATGAGGGGATCATGGCGCGCCCTAATGGATAGCAACGAATGATAACTTGGCTGGAGTCGGTGCCTTCCGTGTGAGTGTCGTCGAGCGTTGTAAGTTTTCTTTTGGCGCTTGGGTTGAACGCCTTCAGGTGTTGGGTTCGCGTGCCTTGAGGTTCTATTCCTTTGTCGTCAAGGCCATTATGTCAGTATTGGGATGTTGTCCCTTAGCTTGTAGGCGTGATCGTTTTTTCTTCGGGAAGGTAGTCATTTATCCTTGTTGTTCTACGCACATTTCGCCCAGTTTCTCTTGTGCCAGTGCATGGAGTCTTAGTTTCTGGTTGTATGGACTGCGTGCTTACGTTCGTTGCCTGTGGTGTGTTTAACTGTTGTCGTCGTCGCCTTCTTGCCTAAAAACAAAAAAAGAATTGCACTTTTCGCTTCACTTACAGTCGTAACTTTTTGGGTCATTACAATCCCCCTTATTTGATGGAAAACACTACTCTTTATGGAGGGAAGGAACGAAATGGTATCTGAATTCAAGAGGATCTGGTGTTTGGGATTCATTAGTATCTAAAACTTGGTACTCAACTACCTTAAAGAAAAAGTCCAAAACTGCAAAAGAAGCAAACAAAAATAATTCAATAGCATTAAAGGAAATTATGAATGGACTGTCAGACCAAGTGCAAGAAAACATGGGACAATGCACCTCTGCTAAAGTACTATATCTCCAAATAGAGAATTCTCATCAAAATAAAGAACAAACCAAAGAAATAGAGAATTCCAATGAGTTTATAGAACAAAACTCATAAATGGAGAAATCCAATCAAATTAAAGAACAAAACTCAAAAATGGAGAAATCAAATCAGATTGAAGAACAAAATACATATAAATAGAATTCTAATAAGAATAAAGAAAAAAACACAGAAGAAGAAAATTCCATCAAATAATTGATGCAAACCCCAGTCATCAACAAAGAAGACTACTACATCAAGGAATTGATGAATACCTCAGTATTCACTAAAGAAAAACTATTGGATTTTAATACTGATGTTATAACTACATTTGAAGTGATTAATATGGAAATGGGAAATGGTCTATATATTGAAGTTACTAAGGATGTTATTGACCAACTTGAATACACAATTATGTGCACTTTTGAAAAGTTGGAGAAACTTCAAAAGAAAGATATGTTGTTACTACAACAATTATATCAATCTAATATTGAAGGGCATGAACAAAAGATTCAGCTAGAAGACAAAGAAGAAGAAATCAAAAGATTGAAGACCAGAGTTTCTAATCTAACAGAAGAAATGGAAGGATTGAAGACACATGAAAATAAAATAAAATAAGTACTAGAAGAGACAAAATAAATGGTCATCTATCTAAAAACTCAACTTGAGGAAGCTAAGAAAAATGAAGAAGCCCAGAAGATCCAATTAACTAAAAGGGAAGAATCATGTCACAAGTTGGAATTGGAAATTAGTAACATCGAAAAGACAAATGAAAGTACTAATGAAAATCTAATGACTAAAATTGAAGAAGCTAAGAAAAATTAAGAAGAACAAAAGATGAAATTAACTAAAAAGGAAGAATCATGCCACATATTGGAATTGGAAGCCATCAACCTCAAAAGGATTCATCTATAAAACAAGGAAGAAATCAACAGATTGAATAATGAAGTTGTTGATCTAAAAAATATATATAGAAGAGTTAAAGACATATGAAAAAACTAATAACTGCACAAAATTCTTAGATGATATAGAAGAAATGGTCATCAATCTAAAGACTTGACTTGAAGAATCTAAGGAAAAAAAAGATGCCTTGAAGATTCAGTTGACTAAAAAGGAAGAAACATGTCACATGTTGTAAATGGAAGTTATCAACCTCAAAAAGAAGAAGGAAAAGACAAAAGAAATTGTCAAATTCCAGAACAAATCAACTATCCTAGATAGGATCTGGAACAATCAAATACCAACTAATGACAAAATTGGTCTTGGATACAATAAGAAAGAATAAGGTGGAAAATGGAGCACCATTCAAAAACAAGATAAAGGATCATACTCCTCAAAAGAAAAAAGGTACATTTATAAACCAAAAACAAACCATGAACTTTGTCAAGGAAGGAAGCTATAAAAGTAAAAAACAAGAAACATATCAAAAGAAATACTTCTCATGTCACAACAGACTCATGTATGGAAACACCTTTAATGGTTATTTCTTTTCTTGTAATAAATTTGGTCACAAA
>SNQJ01S0029763.1:0-22830 GCA_010110895.2 Picea sitchensis
TGTGTGGCCCCTTTACTCCATATGTGAGTCAAGTCGGCAAGCTATCATCAGCCTGCATCACCAATAATCATGTCAGAAATGTCAACATCAAAATCATCAAATCAAATAAAACATCATAATAAACATATCAACCCAAAATCACACTCCCTAACTCAGTCCGGAGTCCAAGGGGGTTCTACCGATGCCTCTGCATCCTCAAGGTCAAAAACCCTGCACACTCAATAAAATTGATTCAATAACACCCGTCTACATCAAATAGCAACACATCATGTCATCTGTCAATCACATCATAATCAATATAAAAGGTCTAACATAAAAAGGGTCCAGATCACTTGCGAGCAAGTGTCCTCAAATAATAAGTGTTCTCAGTGCGCCAGAGCGGCATGTTACATTAATTCCCATCACTTGAATACCGTAGCACAATGACTCTGCATTTACTGTTGGTTATAAGTATTCGCTACAGTTTTGGTTCAAGAATGATTTAAAATTAACTCTTTAATCAAGTCTATATTCTATTTGAAATGTCTGTACTATTTCTTTGGCTTTCTCTTTGGCATGTTTGTACAATTTACAAGTTAAGGTTTTCACTATTAATTAATTACTTGTAAGAGAGAACTTATAAGATTTTCTACCGTCATTAATAATGGTCCTTGTTGGTGCGAGGACCCATCAGAGATTTTATTGCACCCTCCTCCCTCAAACCAAACATCTATTCAAAAAGCATGCGATGGGGAAAATATTCGAGCCCACGCATCATAAGATAAGTGTCTCTTTGGAAACAAAAATTGTTGGATTAAGGTTTATCATCCTATTGCAACTACTGTTATTTTGTTACTTATTCCTCGAATAAAGGCTAATGATTACAGGGTTTTGTTTTCCTTTGTAGGGCTTCTGTCTGTGCAAGTCTCAGACACCCACCTCTGGCCTTGGTGCAAAAGGTATTCCGGTTTTGAACCCATCATATCTTAGGATAACTCTGCAGGTTCTAGAATCATCCAAAGGAGATCGTTACTTCAACTAGCTCTGTTATAATTAGTTCTTTTGACTTATGTAATGTTTTGTTGAAGTAAACCCTTGGGTTCATTTTCCATTGTTGGCATAACACCATTTCTTTTATAAGTATTGAATCCGTATTTTGATTTTAGATCTGGTCAACTCTATAATACAATTTCCTTTTTATTTATTGAATGGCGATTCTGGCCGAAATTACTCGGAATGATAATGTGTATCAAAGTGTTTCTGTCTTTTGATTTCAAGCACTGAACTTGTTATTTAGAAAGGAAATAAGGAAGTCTATGCAACTCGACTTTGTCTTGTGCCATTTTCCTATTCCGTTATAGAACGAAAAATGTTTCCCAGAGTTTAACAATGGAGTTATTGGTACCTTTTGTTCTACTGTATTCGATTCATATTGAAGGAAGTGCATCGACTATTTCTTTAGATAAAGTATTCCAACTCCTATGCATTTGATTTATAGTTGTGGTTGCATGTCTATCATAAGTTTATCATGCTCATAGTATAGGAACAAATCTCTATAAATATATACATATATATACGTATTTTCTTATGTAGACTTTAGATTATGGATTTCATTATAATGTCTACCAATGGTAATTAGTCATATACTTGCCTATATGTGATATAGATATATCGTGGAAATGTATTGGTTCGTAATAGCTTAATTCCACACTAATTGGTAGATAGTGACCCGAATAAACTTATGACTCTGAGTTTGTATTTAAAGAAATATACCTACTCCATATATATATATATGGAATAGTTTTCAGTTTGTTCATGCATAGATGGTTTTATACAAGAAATTTCGATTAAATGAAATTTCCCTATAGCTATCTCTATATAGCAGAAATCTAGTTACAAAAAATGATTACCTCCAAAACTTAATCACACCAATCCATTTGATTATCATAACAAAAAAAAATAAAAAATTCTAACTTTCGTACAGAATCTAATCCAGTCATAAAGAGCTGATCAAAAATTGATTTATAAGCTATTCTATCAGCAATTGGGCTTCACATATTCGTATAATCGAATAGATTTTTCCCAAGTTATTGTATCCATACATAATTTAATGGTTGCACTACAACTGTAACTAATTCACTCCACATAGATGGAAAATAATTCAATTCAAGTTGCACAAATACATTATATCAGATATACAATCATTCAAATAGAGAAGGAAAAGATTACATATCTGAAATAGTTCGCAACAAGACAAAGGGAACAACCATGTCCCTCCCAACTGTAGAACAAGGCGGCCAAATCACTTGCCCGATTCATCCCCTAGCCTGACCATGAGTCCATGAGGGAAAACTTGGAATCTCCTCTTCAACAATGTATTCCTCTATCTGTAGTCTTCTCCTTGCCTCAGACTTAATATTTAGTGTTCATAACAACAAGTACATAGTATTTCTTCTTTCTAGTATACTAGGCAGTGTCCCGCCTCCTCACATATGCTATATGTCAAACAATCCTTTTTGCCTAGTTATTTTTTTCCTTCCCTTGGGAATTTTCGTAGATTTCTAAATCCCTGATTTTCAGGGGATACCAATGGCCAAATCCCTAATTTTCCACTTGTAACAATCATCCCAGAGGTAGTTCCAACATGTTCCCCACTCATGGAGTCATGGTCAGTTGAAATTAACAGGACTGTTCCATTTGTCCTCCTGCAATAATTAAAAAAAATATTTTGTTTACATACAAGTGTCATAGTCAAATAGTTAGTTCGTTCAAATCCTGTCTCTTCCAAATAGTCATAATAGTTAATTACAATTTATCAAATTCGAAATTCGAAATTTCCGTAAATGGAAAACATTTTCCAAATTCGAATTTACCAAAAACGAAATAATTTTCTAACAATTTTCGATTTTCAAAAATAATTTATTTTTGGGGATGTCATAGTACACTCATCACTTCACTTTATTATTTACATTTTAAAATCTCTTAAACCACTTTGACTACTTTGACTTTTTGGGGCTTCTATATGACATATGAGGATCCTCCAACTTCGTAAGGTCATAACTCTCAAACCGTGAGGAGTTATGTGACATTCCACATACCACCAGAAATGGAATGACATGTACTATACATATAGAATAGTATTACCTAAATATATATCAAAACTCATACCATTATCCATCAAACAAACTTGGGTCCATTACCTAAACTTGGGTTCTCCAACTTCTCATGGCCATAACTCTCAAACCGTGAGGATTTATGTGACGTTCCACATACCACCAAAAATGGCATGAAAGGAACTATCCATATAGGATAGTTTCACTGAAAAATTCACTGGAATTAATCTCATTATTCCCCAAATAAGCATGGGTTATCTTACCATAGTTCTAGGATAACTCAATCCATAAAGCATCTTCCCATGAGGGATTTCATGATAAGGGGACCACTTTGGAGTTCATCCATTTCTACTTATTATAAACCATGACAAGACAATAATGAGTCATATTTACATCAAACAATCTTGGGTCCATTACCGAAACCTTTGTGTTATCGGGCTTTCTTCAAGGGTTGAAATCAATGACAACTAACCTTAATCAACAATCTCCCCCTTTGGCATTGATGGTAACATTTTGATGCAATACTGGAATCATATCACTCATGCTCCCCCTAGAACCATGCCTTTGTCTCATGCTTTCACTGGAACCATGCCTCTTTCCTCTGCATCTAATAGATCTCTCCCCCTTTGTCATCAATGGAGAAGGTATCTTTCGATCTGAGGCTTCTCCCCTTGACTGAATTGTCCTGTTATGGTGCTTCGTGATGTACATATAAGAAATATAAGATAAGAATTCAAAAATTATTCATTTTGGAGTAGATATAACTTCAAGTCTCTGGTGAAGATATTCAAAGGCTTCCCGTGGAAGTGGTTTTGTAAATATGTCTGCCACTTGTTCTTTTGTGCCCATATACTCAACTCTGATGTTCTTTTCTACAACATGATCCTGTAGAAAGTGATACTTGATTGGAATGTGCTTCATGTTTGAGTGCATCACCGAGTTCTTCGAGATACTGATGGCACTTGTATTATCACAATAGATTGGAATGGGCTCATCATACTCAACCTGTATATTTGTCAGAGTTTGTTTCATCCAAACAACCTGTGTACAACATGATGTTGTTGCAATATACTCTACCTCAACTGTAGATAAATATACTCATGATTGTTTCTTTCTTAGCCATGATACTAAACACTCACCCAAGTAGAACGTTGCTCCACTTGTGCTTCCTCGGTCATCAATACAACCTGCCCAATATCCTCGGTCATCAATACAACCTCACCAATCTGCATCTATGTAGGAAAAAAGTGATAAATCCTTTCGCTTGATGCCACCATAATCCAAACTCTTGTAATGACCTTCCAATGCTAATGGCCAAACCATTCTAGTAAATGGGGCAAATTTTTTGGTGTGATTATATGTGTGCGCGTGTGTAGAAGTAGCGACATAATGAACTGTATGACGCCACTCTGACAACAACAACGACCTTATTCACTGGCTGGCCGGGCCACCCGACGATGAGGATGACGCAACCAGGAAGAACATAAGGAGATGACTCAACAACCCTCAACTACTAACTCCAAGTAATTTATTGTATGTAAATCCTTTCGCATGTTCCAACTAGGTGTGTCCTATCAATATCAAGAGATTGCACTAATGTCCCAAGGTGATAACCATAACATTCATCTCTAAATTTTAATAACACCGAAATAAATAAAGGTCACACATTCAACTCCAAACTTGCAATCTTGTTATGCGGTAAAAAACAATACATTTTCAGATTTCAACAATACATTACAATTATGAACCCATAAAACAATATTTCCCTTACATTGGTATGCCATAACATTTCCTTCACCTAAGCACTAAAACTATCCTCATAATTGAATATTCCACAACCCATCTTAATTGTAAGTGACAAGATATAGCATTTACAATACTTAATGATCCCATTTAAATAATCGGATAAAACATAATAACATCTCATTGATATTGAATAATAACATCACATCGATATTTGAATATAGCAATAAATCATCTTATTTAGAAATAACCAGATTTAGCATTTCCATAATTTAATGAGCTTAATTAAATAACAATATCTAAAAACATAATGACATTACTTCTCATTGATGTTGAGTATATTCCAATAATAATATCCCATTGTATATATCTATAAACCATCTTATTTAAAAAAATGAAGATAATAATTATAATAATTAATGAGCCTATTTGAATAACCGTATTAAACACAAAGGGATCCCTATATAAGGAGAGTAAATGTCAACTAAATTAACAACATCATAACTAACATGATCAGGTATCCGAATGATTGACCATACTTCCTTGTTGACCTCTGCTAGGCATAGAAAAATTAGGCCCCCTATGGTGTTGTTATTGTAACTTAAGGTACATAGAGTTCATGATGGTTATGGCTAAGGTCCAAGGAGTGGTCAAGAAAGAGGCTTGTTGTTGAGCTTCAGTTAGAAAACATGTACACCATTAAAGAATTATATCCAAAATTCCAACTCAACCTTTAATCAATAGCATGGTAAGTCAATAGCTATAATTGAAGAAAGCATTTTTTGCCAAGACACTTAACACTTATTATAACGCATAATTCCCTTGTAGTTCGTCAGATTAGCAACTAAAAATAGAATTTGGAATGACAAGTTCGATGCCTTTTCTGCACACCATCAGTTTACGATACGTTTTAATCTTATAATAAAATCACCGCCTAAATTAATGGAATGGATTTCATTCTATTATTAACTATTGCTGGGCACTGTATCCATGCCAACAAACAGTGCCACATTAGGAATTGCCAGGGGTTTAAACAGTTTTAATTCAATAAGTTCTGAACAAGGTATCATAAGAAACATAAACTTTACCAGCACAGGGCCATGAAGGGCGATTTAATGAGATACAAAAAATTTGTTTCGATTCCTGGTATTTATTGTGGAAGTCCTCAGTCGGTTCATTTTAAACCATATCATGCCACTCGTAAGGTTTAAACGCTATATGTATGCAGGTATTTTTAAACAGAAATCTTACGGCGATCCGGCTAATATAACTCTGCGTTCTAGGTGTAAGTAAATCCGTCCCATTCCACAGAGGATTCTCAATGCTCAAGGGACAGAGGCATTCGGGCGAATACCACCAGACGGTCTTCGGAGTGCCCCAGGAATCATCACTACCAAATGGATTTGTCAAAACGAAAATCAAAATCGAAATTCAGAACAATGAAACGACTTCCAGAAAAAAAACTCAATCGAAATCAGCGCATGCAAACTCTCACTATTCGTGAGGTAAATGAATTTGGATAGCCAACTCCCATTATCCCAGCTGTTCATAAAACAAAAGTATGGCAACACCTTCAACGCACATAATGAATTCACCACAATGTCATACTCAACCCCTCGGTTTTAACGCAGAAGATTATTCTTTATAGACAGCATTAGTATAACGGGCCCCAAGAAGAAAATGTGCGCCTATACAATCGCTTAGATACAAATCATTTGTAGGAAAAAAATGGACAACCGAACCACCGAGATAGAAAACACACAAAAAACTTAGAGTTCGGGAGGGGCTAAAGGATAACAACGTGACCTCAGGGTGAAAGTAACCGTGAGGTTGGATTACGACCATTAATCAATGGATCCCAATGTATGGTCTGCTAGGGTTTAGTCCCAAAATTAATTATAAACGCTCTTACACAGAACAGTTATATGTTCCCAGGAGGTTCCACCAGTATTTTAGAGATTTATTTATTGCGAGTCATCAAGAAAACGACAGACGTTGTAAGCTATTATAAACCATGTAATGCCAATATACCTTTCCAATAAAACAGATCTAATTTCAATCTTAGTGCTTAATTCCAACAAGAAAGACCATACCTTTCTAGTTCTTCATGCCTTTGGAGTTCTCAGTCGGCCGGGCTCAGGTTCCCCACAGCTTCCCCGGGCTGGCCGACCTTTAACACTCACGGTACCTTCCACCAACGCTTAGTACTTCTCTTCCCCTAGCCCCCGAAGCATTGTATGTATCAAGGCTTACTAAGAACCAGAGATAGGATTCAGTATCTCATCTCTCTGGGCCTTCCCACGGCCGGAAGCTAACACCACTCCAACACAAATGAGATAAATCTGTCCCATGTCCTGTCAGAATATACTCCAGATGTGAATCAGCTTAACCGTTTCTCTCCCTTTCCTTTCCCTTTTATAGCACTTGAGACTAACCTGAAACCCTAAATCATTAATTAATTAATGCATGACAACCCTGCAAATGGCTCAACAACCAAGTGTCACACATGCCTCTCGCCCTCCAAAATTAATTTCACACTAAAAGACTTAAATTCCCCACTACACCATCATGAGCAAATTATTCCTTAATTATTTCTTAATTTACTCCTTAATCATTCCTTAATTCTACTCCTTAATTTACTCCTTAACCATTCCTTAATTTACTCCTTTAATTTACTCCTTAACCATTCCTTAATTTAATTTTAAGTTTCTTAATTTTATTATTTAATTCCTCTTTACATTTTTATTTTGAACCCCAAAAGATAAAATGCGCTTTTTTTCTTTCAATATCTCTAACAAATTCCCATCCTTTAATACTTCCCCATTTTAAAAAATTTATTCCTTCTTTAACATTTAAAGACCATGGGTTTCAATTAACTTCTTAATTACCCTGCTAACTTTATCCCCTTTACTTTAATAAGACCTTAATTAACACCTAGGGGGGTTTTGGCTTTACCTAGGCTTATTTTTGTAGAATCTTTCTTAGGGCTTGTCAAAATTTTAACTTAGAGATGCCTTTGATTGCATAGGTATTCCCTTTGATTTGAACATGGTGACAATTTAATTTGGGGAGTCCTTTTAAGAATTTTATCAGGCGTTTAGATCTTAGGGTCATTTAAGTTGCCTTCTTCATCATCATCCATGCGACGTGTTCTTCAGGACGCACTACGCAATCTTGGTTCCACTCACTCATTTGCTTCCATTGCGCCGACACGTGCCCTTCGTGATGCACCACATGCTCCAAGGGTGCCACCAACAAATTTGTAATTTCTTTGCACGACGTGTCTCTTCAGATACACCCTGCGGCTCCAAGGGTGCCACTCACTTGACGGATTGGTAGAATCTATAACCCCGGAGTCAACACTCCACCAAGTGAAATTATGGGAATTTGTACCTGGAGAATAATGCCCCCGCCTCTTATTGTCCCCTTTATAATCATCGTGGAGCGCATCACATAGCTCTCCTATGGTATCGGATCCTCTCAATTAGTAATTGCTAACCTAAGGCCGAGCCACGGCGGAGTGCTAATAGGTCGTATGTGGTCAGTCATTACACCTCTCCTCAATCTCGAACTCAAGTGTGTGGCCCCCTCTTTACCCATATGTGAGTTCATCGCGTTATCGCCAGCCTCGCATCATCAACCATCAAGCGTCGTATCATGTCAATACCAAATATATCATAAGATCAATAGTATATCATCAAAATGGAACAATATCACCATAAAAGAAACAACCCAAATACCCCACCCCCTGACTCAACTGGAGTCCAGATCACCGATGCCTTCTCGCATCCTCATAGTCCTAAACCCCGTGACACTCAATGAACCGAAATGCAGAGTAATCGGGTTTAGATCAAGGTAGTAAAACATCATGTCATATAACTTAACGCATCATAATGAAGGATAAAGTTTTATCATCATAAAACTGCATCACTTAAGTGGAAAGTGTCCCTAAAGAATAAAGTTTGGTAGTGCTAGAGCCGATGTTACATACACTTCTGGTGGCAAACTTCATTCCGGTTTCGCGATAAATGCCGTAAATAGATGTACTATATCACCGGCAAATACCTACGTATCAAGGCTTCCATTCTATCAAACAAAATGGAAATCACCGGCGATATCATATGCGCCTCCTGTGTCGCCGAAAAGGACCATAATTTTCCCATCGACCTTTGACTCGATCTACCGCTCGGACGTCAGAATCGTTTAACGCCATGATTTAAAATGCGTATCGGTTTCCAGCTCGCGAGCTTCCCTCGTCCGGATAACCTATAAGGAACCTAACAACGGTGGATCACTCAATATAATGTCTCAAACCGGGAGCATGAAAACATCGCATAAATTTCAAAGAATCGTGTAAGAAGATAGGCCACGGGCCCCTTCTCTCCAAAATATCGGCGGGTCCTGTATGAACCTAGGAGAGAGTATATCTCCCTTTCCAAACTTGATCGAACTCTATGTTTAACCCGCAAGAAGACTCATCGCCGTAATCTTCAGAACTACTTGGCCGACTCTGGCAGGTATATCGGCATAACTCTTCCGCTTTATCCCGCTAGCTCTTTGTATCCTTTGTCTTATGGTTTGCATCCGCTCCTCCATTTCTTGGATTGCTTCGGTCCTACTCAGACCTATCCTCGCCGATCCCAACTCATATGCTCGGCTAATGGTCACCCATAAAGAAACTCAAAAGGCACTATCTTAATGGTTCTCTGCGAATCGCTTGTTGTGTTTAACTCTACGAGAGGTAAGAATTACTCCCAACGCTTTTGTTGGTCCATCAATGAATGCTAACATGTCTTCAAAGATTTGTCTATACGCTCGTCGTCCGCCACTTCAGTAGATACGCGGCATTCGTTGGTTTAGTTCCCAAGGCCTCTTGGAAACTCGCCCAAAATCGCCCAGTAAACACCCCCATCCTCGATCGGATATAATCTTCTTTAGGCACGGCACTTCTCACAATCTCACCTGGAGCGAAAACTCTCACTGTGTTAGGTGCCTGATACGTCATCTGCACAGAATAAAGTGAGCACTCTTTGCCGTGAAAGTAAGTCTACCACCACAAAAAATCAAGTCGCGGTCTCCTTGTCGTCATGGGCAATCCAACAATAAATCCATCGAAATGATCTCCCACTTCGATTCTGGAATAACATGTGTGGTTGGAAGCGCACCATGCTGTGTGTCTATGTTCCGCCTTTGTAATTGCTGAGACTCTAGAGATATAGCCACAAAGTTGACTATGTCTTCTTTCATTCCTTTCTAGGAGAATAAGGGCTTAAGGTTTGCCATTATCTTCGTGACTCCTGGGTGAGGCTTGTACACTGCTCTATGAGCCTTATTTTAGGATCAAGCTCCTCAAATCATAATTCGGTGTTATGTAAATCTGATTTCTAAACCTCAATAACCCATTGCTGTCAAAGGTAACCTCATATCAGAAAATTCATCATATAGTGTTTTTATTCCAAGGAATTCTTGACTTCTTTGAACCGGGCCATCGCCACACCAGAAGTGAGGGGATCTTCTCAATGTAGATTTGTTTGAAGAGGCAACACCGAAATATGTGTATTCACCTGCATCTCACACTCGGTTCACTGGCCCCTTTATGTAAGTAATCTCAAGTCATAATCGCTAAGCAATTCCAACCAACGTTGTCGCTACTAGTCGCTTGCATGAAAAATGTGTTGTAACCACAATGATCAGTACCTACTTCAAATTTTCTTCCAATTAGGTAGTGTCTCCATACCTTTTAAGGCATATAATGATGGCTAATAATTCCAAATCGTGCGTGTCACAGAAGTTTTCCTCATGTCTCTTAGCTTCCCGAAATGTAGGCAATCACTGCTTGTCCCATCAAGACTCCGCCTAAAACTCTTTGATGCTGATACCAAGAAGTCTCGCCCATGTCGTGACCTTTTAGTATCGGGCGCGCTCGCCGTCAACACCTCCTTAATCCTTCGAAATGCTTCCAGACATTTCACCAAACAAACTTCTTTGTTTTTTCTTCTTCAACTCCTGATCGGACCTACTATCTTCGGTAGTAAAATCCCTCACAAAACCGCCGAGCAGTATCCCCGCTAGGACCCATAAACTACGCGACTGCGGATATTCATCGGCTCTTAATTCCATAATAGCTCCACCTTATCGGATCCACGATCATACCTTCACCGAGATGACATGCCGTAAGTAGTGAATCCCGGATTGATAAAAAGAGCACTTGGACAGCTTCCCAAATAATTTGTGCCTTCAAACACTGTAGAACCAAGTGCAAGTGCTCGCCATGCTCCTCCGTCATCCGGTGAATAGATCAAAATATCATCAATGAATACTTGGACGAATCCTATTCAAGTACTCACATAACACCCCGCTCATCAAACTCAAAAATACCTTGGGAATTTGTCATCTAAAAGATAGAACAGTAAACTCGTAAATGTCCAAATCTCATCTTAAAGGCGGTCTTAGGGACGCTATCCTCTTTTGATTCGTAATTGGTGATACCATCGCACCGATCTTTTAAAACACCGCCACACCCTTCATTTGATCGGTCAGATCACAATTTGTGATGCATCTGAATCATAATCAGAGTCTTGTTCAGTTGATCATAGTCAATGGAAGCCTCCATGATCTATCCTTTTTCCGAATGGTACCAATCGGTGTTCTATGGTGATACACTAGGTGATCAATCCTGTGTCCAACAACTCCTTTAGTTGTATTTTCAACTCTTTGTAACTCCTGGGTCGACATCCTATAAGGAGTTCTTGCTATTGCCTACCGGGTTTCAGGTCTATAAGAAACTCCAATTCTCTTCAAGGCATCCTGTGTAACTCCTCCGGAAATATGTCCGCAAAATATCTCACCACAAGAAGGTGTTCCACCTTCGTCTCTTTCGCTTAGTAAGGGATCTATAAATCTTGCAACTCCTTGGCGCATACTTTTCAGAATCGTAAGGAAGTGACGAACCTCAGAGATACTCCCGGATTCCATCCTACAATCACCCGTCCATGTCCTTCATCGTAATGACTGTGCTTAACCATTTCGCTCGGTAATTTTGAGTATTGCCTCATGCGATTCCAACCAATCCATGCCGCATCATAATGTCACGCGATCCCGCGATCGGACGTATTGTGGTTGACCTTCCTTCATGAAAACCTCCTCTAGTCAATGGTACAACCTGTAACCTTTCCTTCCTCGACCTTCTGTTGGCTCCTGAAGCTATCTCTACAAAGATAAACTCATCCGCTTTGACCGCCTTTACCTTAATCCCGCGACCGCACTGTGAAATAAATCTCTCGGTGGCACCTCGATCTATCAAAATACTAAGTGTATAGTCAATGACGGTACCTGATGTATCGACCATAGTCGACTGGTGCTCTACCCAGAAGTTATTCACCACTGCATGAAACCAATGGGCCTTGCCCAAATCACCCACAGTAGTGGTTTCGGTTGATCCAGACACCCTGGTCCTCTCCACATGACAATCACGCTGGTAGTGTGGCTCCTCACATTTCCAACACCCCTTCTTAGGTCCAATACTCCTGGTACCTAAAATAGAAGATGACGTCCCACCGGCCCGGAACCCTGGTCAGTTCCACTGAACAGGCCTAAACAACTGCTACTGCGAACGATGAAGCTGCTGATGCCGTAGTCCTCTTTATGGAGTTCCTCTCTAAGGTGTCTGTTGTCAGGGAATTGTGAATGTGGATCCTCATGACATATCACGATACCTTGATGTATGTCGGGATAGTGTTTGATGTTGTTGCACACATAACATTATTTGTCCAGTCGGTCTTGCAGGAATCCTACCCTAACCCCCACTGTTCAAATCCTCCTCATTTATGAGGGCCTTCTGGACTGCATCGTGCAAGGTTTGAGGCATCATATCCTAACCTTTGCACGCTAAGCTGCCATTGGCAGCCAACACGAACCTATTGACCTTGAGCTTCGTTCGATGTAGAGTATATCTAATAGCTCCATAAAACGCGGCTCTCAGACGGGCAACTGCACGCACCTCCCCTCGTCAGAATGTTGAACCCCATTGAGATGATCGCCAATGAATTCTCCTCGAAGATACCTCCCTGAACCGCTCTCTAATGCCCCTATGACACATCTTCGACTACCATGTTCAATGGTGAGGAGTGCCTTCCACCATAGAAGAGCCCCTTTAGTTGAAAGACCGCCATGGACCTTCATGTTGGAGGTATAATCGTTAAGTGCTTAAAACACATCGCCATATTATCCAACCATGCTTTGTTGTCAGGTCGTCCGTGGCACCAAAGAACTCGTGAAATTTCACCTTCTCAAGTTCACTGTATACCAAGAATCTACGCTGCATCGGTGGAAACTCAATAGGTTCCGCTTCTAATTCCTCATCTCTGGCCCAATCATGATCATTTCTATTATACTGGAAAGATCTCTCATCATCCCCACAACATCGACAATCAAGCATCTTCTCCTGTCCAAGGACCTCGCCTCCCTCACAAGGACCCCTGCTGATGCTACCGAGGCATGCCACGCCTCCCCTTCTTAACTGTCACCGGGCTTTGTGGCATTCTCTAACCATGATTACCTTTACAAAACAATCAGCTCCTCATTAGCTACGTATCAAACACTAGTAATTCATGTCAACGAAAACATCCGTAGTGAATCCTAAGTCTCGGGTCGAACCCACTCGGATACCATATGTAAATCTAATCTTCCACTGCTAATGACAATCATTCTAGTAACAGGAGCAATTTTTATTTTTATTTTTTTGTGTGTGTGTGTGTGATTAAGGTGTGTGCGGTAAAGTAGTATATATCGAACTGTATCGACGCCACTTGACAACAACACCACCTATTCGGACTGCTAAGCACCATCACGAAAATGACGCAACCAGGAAGAACATAAGGAGATGACTCAACAACCCTCAACTGATAACTCCGAGTAATTGACTCTACATCAATCCCGGATGTTCCACCATGTGTGTCTCATCACTGGCAGAGATTGTACTAATGTCCCAAGGTGATAACCATAACATTTATCTCTAAATTTTAATAACACTTAAATAAATAAGGGTCACACATTCAACTCCAAACTTGCAATCTTGTTACGCGGTAAAACAATACATTTTCAGATTTCAACAATACATTACAATTGCGAACCTATAAACAATATTCATGACATTGGTATGCTATAACATTTCTCCTTCCACCTACACTAAAATTATCATCAATTGAATATTCCACAACCCATCTTAATTGTAAGTGACAAGATATAGCATTTACAATAATTAAATGAGCTTATTTAAATAATCGATAAAACATAATAACATCTCATTGA
The DNA here is from genome assembly GCA_010110895.2 of Picea sitchensis. Lineage (NCBI taxonomy): Eukaryota > Viridiplantae > Streptophyta > Pinopsida > Pinales > Pinaceae > Picea > Picea sitchensis. Next base: position 14,145 of record SNQJ01S0029763.1, read on the forward strand.
TATTGAATAATAACATCACATCGATATTTGAATATAGCAATAAATCATCTTATTTAGAAATGACCAGATTTAGCATTTCCATAATTTAATGAGCTTAATTAAATAACAATATCTAAAAACATAATGACATTACTTCCCATTGATGTTGAGTATATTCCAATAATAATATCCCATTGTATATATCTATAAACCATCTTATTTAAAAAAATGAAGATAATAATTATAATAATTAATGAGCCTATTTAATAACAATATTAAAAAAAGGGGAGCCTCCTAGTGTATAAGGAGAGTAAATGTCAACTAAATTAACAACATCATAACTAACATGATCAGGTATCCGAATGATTGACCATACTTCCTTGTTGACCTCTACTAGGAATAGTAAATTTGACCCCCTAGGGTGCTGCTATTGTAACTTAAGGTAACGAGTTCATGATGCTATGGCTAAGGTCCAAGGGAGGGTCAAGCAAGAGGCTTGTCGCTGTGAGCTCAGCTTAGAGAACATGTACCATTAAAAGAGTTATATCCAAAATTCCAACTCAATGCTTAATCAAATAACAGGGTGAGTCAATAGCTAAAATTGAGGAAAGCATTTTTTTGCCAAGACACTCAGCCCGCATACTTCCTTTGTAGTCTGTCATATTTGCAACTAAAATAGAAACTAGAATGAAAAGATCGATGCCTTTTCTGTACACCATCAGTTTAGCATACGTTTTAATCTTATAATAAAATCACCGCCTAAATTATTGGAATGGATTTCATTCTATTATTAACTATTGTCAAGTAATCGTATCCATGCCAACAAACAGTGCCACATTAGGAATTGCCAGGGGTTTAAACAGTTTTAACTCAATAAGTTTTGAACAAGGTATCATAAGAAACATAAACTTTACCAGCACAGGGCCATGAAGGGCGATTTAGTGAGATGTAAATTTCTATTTCGATTCCTATTTATTAGAAGTCTCGGTTGTCCATTTTTAAACCAAGAGTGTCATGCCAATTTCGTGGTTTAAACGCTATATGTATGCAGGTATTTTTAAACAGAAATCTTACGACGATCCGGCTAATTATAACTCTGCGATCTAGGTGTAAGTAAATCCGTCCCATTCCACAGAGGATTCTCAATGCTCAAGGGACAGAGGCATTCGGGCGAATACCACCAGACGGTCTTCGGAGTGCCCCAGGAATCATCACTACCAAACGGATTTGTCAAAATGAAAATCAAAATCGAAATTCAGAACAATGAAACGACTTCCAGAAAAAAAACTCAATCGAAATCAGCGCATGCAAACTCTCACTATTCGTGAGGTAAATGAATTTGGATAGCCAACTCCCATTATCCCAGCTGTTCATAAAACAAAAGTATGGCAACGCCTTCAGCGCGCGTAATGAATTCACCACAATGTCAAACTCAACCCCACGGTTTTAACGCAGAAGATTATTCTTTATAGACAGCATTAGTATAACGGGCCCCAAGCAAAAAATGTGCTTCTATACAATCGCTAGGATACAAATCTCATTTGTAGGAAAAATGGACAACCAAACACCGATAGACAACACACAAAAAAATTAGAGTTCGAGGCGAAAAGGATAACAATGGGACTTCAGGGTGCAAGTAACAGAGGCAGCGATTGATGACCATTAATCAATGGATGAATCCTACATAAGCAAGTGGTCGGCAGGGTTTAGTTACATGGTTAATTATAAACGTTCTTACACAACAATTGTTGGATAAATTCAAGAGGTTCCGCAAGCATTTTACAGATTTATTTATTGCGAATCATCAAGGAAACGACAGACGCAACAAGCTGTTATAAATCATGTAATGCCAATATACCCTTCCAATAACAATAGATCTACTTCAATCTCAGTGAATTTAATTCTACCAGTAAAGACCACACCTTTTCCTTCGCTTGCCTCGACGAAGTCCCTGCTTCGTAGTCAGCTGGGTCTGCTCCCCCACCGGGCCTCCCACTCGCCAATTCCAGTATCACTTCCACTGCACCTCCTGCCCAATGCTAGTGGTAATCTCCTTCCTTAGCCCTCGAACCGCAGGGCCATACAGAACTAGATAGACTAGCTGCCTCACTTCCACGGGCTGAGCTGCTACCACTCCAAACACAATTGAGATATACCCAACTCCTCACAAGAAACCCGGTTGCCACAGTCAGAAGCGTGAACGCTACTAACCGCTCTCTCTCCTCCCCTTTCTTCCTTCCTTTCCTTTCTTTATAACAATTTTGAGACTAACCTCAAACCCTAAATCATTAATTAATTAATTTTTAATGACAACTCCTCTAAACAAATTACCATTCAAGTGTCAGCTAATATGCCTCTCGTTTCTCCAAAATTAATTTTAATAATTAAAAGACTCAAATTCCCTAATTTCAAATCAATCGGGTTAAATGGCCCATCACCCTTAATCATTCCCTTAATTTACCCTTTAACCATTCCTTAATTTAATTTAATTTACTCCCTTAACCATTCCCTTTTTTAATTCTAATTCCTTAAGTTTCTTAATTTTATTATTTAATTCTCTTGTTATTTTTTATTTTGAACCCAAAAGATAAAATGCGCTTTTTTTTTTTCTTTCTCATCTCTTTAAAATTCCTATCCTTTAATACTCCCCACTTTTAAAAATTTTTATTCCTTCTTTATCATTTAAAGGCCATGGGTTCACTTAAATTAATTCCCTGCTAACTCTTTATCCCCTTTAATTTAATAAGACTTTAATTAACACCTAGAGGGGTTTTAGTTTACGCACTAGGTTTATTTTTGTAGAATCTTTCTTAGGGCTTGTCAAATTTAACCTGAGATATTTGATTTAGGCTTGGATTTGAAATGTATGGCTAATTTAATTAAGTGAGGCGGTTGTAATAATTTATCGGGTGCTAAGGTCTTAGGGTCATTTAAGTTGTCTCTTTATCATCATCCATGCGACGTTCCATTCAGGACGCACCACGCGTCCTAAGGTGCCATTTCTATTTGAGCTTCCATCTGGCGCTGACGTCCTTCAGACCACGCACCCAAGGGTGCCACTGGCCGACTTGCATTTCTTTGTTACGCAGTTCCTCTGTGATGCACCCCAGGCTCCACAGCCACCTTTGGACGGATTGGTAGAATCTTATAACCCCTGGAGTCAATTCGCCAGTGGGAACTTTGTGGGAGATAATAAGGCTCTAAGGAATAAGGCCCCTCATTTTATTAAGTGCTGGCCACTTCTTTAGAATCAATGGAGCTTTACTACCGCGAAATTTCCCCGCTCTCACTTATCGCATCTCTCAACTAGGTAATTGCTAACTCCATAGCTCGAAAGCCATGGCGAGCAATAGGCTAGCGTGTGGCTGTCACACCTTCCTCAATCTCTCTGAACTCATGTGTGGCCCCCCTTTACCTATATGTGAGTCCATCGACAAGCTATCATACTGCATCATCAACCATCATAGTTTTATCATGTCAACAACATATCATAAGATCACAGTATATCATCAAATGAAACAATATCATCAGAAATCAAACAACTCAAATATTCACTCTCACTCCAATCCGAGTCCATGGAGTTCCCACCGGCTCGCATTCTCAAGGTCCGAAACCTCGCACACTCAATGAAACTGAAATAAAGAAGACTCGCTCATCAAGGTAGTAAAACATCATGTCATATAACTTAACGATCATAATGAAGGAAAAAGTTTTATCATCATAAAAATCCAGATCACTTGCGGGCAAGTGTCCTCAAAGAATAAGTTTGGTAAGTGCGCCAGAGCGGGATGTTACAACTCTTTTGTTCCTTTGAGATATATGAAAATCATCTTCACTTCTAACACATGTGAATCCTTTGGTGCTGCTTGAAATCATGCCACCTTTCCAACTGCCTACATTACATCTGGTCTAGATGTTGTCACATATAGTAGGCTTCCAATCATTGACCTGTATTGCATTTGATATGTAGACTTTGAATCATCATCTTTGCTCAACTTGCAACTAGTTTTCATGGGAGTGATAACTGGTTTGCAATCTTCCATTCAAAGCCTCTTTAGCATTTCTCTGATATACTTGGTTTGAGAAATAAAGATTCCTTGGTTGCTTTGACATATCTGAAGTCCCAAAAAGAAGGATAGTTCTCCAAGTAGCGACATTTCAAATTCATTCTACATATCTTTTGCAAATTTATGGATTAACATGTCATCATCACTACCAAAAATAATATCATCAACATAAACTTAAATTAATAAAATATTACCCTCACTTACCTTGATGTAGAGGTTGTTGTCTGCACTTCATTTTCTGAACCCTGCCTACTGCAGATACTTATCTACTGTAGAGTACCATGCTCTAGGACCATGTTTTAGACCATACAAGGCCTTATTTAATTTACACACATAATATGCATTCTCTAACAATTGAAATCCTTCGGGTTGTTCAATGTAGACTTCTTCTTCAAGTTCCCCATTCAGAAAAGTTGATTTTACATCCATATGATATACTTTAACATTGTTGGAGCATGCATAGGCTAAAATCAATTGGATTGTTTCCATTCTGGCAACTGGGAAAAATGTCTCTTCAAAGTTGATTCCTTCAATCTGTGCATATACTTTACATACTAATCTAGCTTTGTTCCTTGTAACTTTTCCATATTCATTTAATTTATTCCTGAAAACCCATTTGTGTCGATCACATTCTTATTCTTTGATCTTGGAACTAGTTCCCAAGTGTCATTTTTCTCTATTTGATCCAATTCTTCATTCATGGTCTTATTCGAAAATTCATCCTTGTTGGCTTCTTCAAAAAAATTTGGTTCAATTGTAGATAAGAGTGCTAGGTGTGTTTGTTCTGATGAACGGTTTTTTCTTCTAGTATCAACTCTTGCATCTTTGTTTCCAATAATCTGATCTGAAGGATGATTCTTTTGTACTCATTTGCTATGTTTCTTTCGAGATACTTGTTGAACTTGCTATTATGTTTCTATCGGATTCTCTTCATATTTTTCTTCTTCTTCTTCAAAAAGTTGTTCCATTTATTTCTTTTCTTCTTCCTTTGATTCTAGTCTTCATGTTTCATCAATTGTTACTTTGATGCTTTCCACAACTTTGTTCAATCTTAGATTGTAACACTTGTATGATTTCCTTGTACTTGAGTAACCAACAAGTACTCCTTTGTCCACATGAGATTTTTTTGAGGTGTCCTAGCAATGGAGAATTTTCTTTTTATCCCATGACTGTTGCAGTAGTCCATAAATTCCTTTAAAGTGAACTCTCCTCCATTATCATATCTCAAGCATTTGATTCTTGAATTCATGTCATTTTCAACCATTTCCTTGTAGATCTTGAAGTTTTCAAAACATTCTGACTTGTTCTTGAGAAAGATAACTACAGTAATTCTTGTATAATCATCAACTAATAACATAAAGTATCTCTCACCTTTTAAGCCCTTTGTTGTAGTTGGTCCAACTAGATCAATATGCACAATTTCCAGTGGTCTTCTTGTTGAATATTCCTTTGATTTAAACCTTGTCTTTGTTTTGTTTCCTTTTGGACAATGCTTGCATAAAGTGTTGTTTGGTTTCATGATTTGGGGCATTTCTCTGACTGCTTCTCTTTTGGTGACTTTGACAAGGTTATCAACATGCATGTGACCCATTATTTTGTTCCATATCCAAATTTCATCTTCCTTTCCTAGACAACACTTTTCATTTCCAATTTCACTTAACACATATATGTTGTTTGAAGTTCTTACAGTTGTACCAACCAATTTCCATGAACCTTCTCTTCTTATCTCACACTTTTGTGAATCAAAATTAACTTTATGACCTTGGTCACACATTTGACTCACACTTAGAAGATTATGTTTCATATATTCTACCAGTAGAACATTTTGTGCCTTTTTATTCTTATTCCCAATTCAGACTGTGCCTTCTCCAATGATTTTGGTTGAGTTATCATTTATGAAGGAGACTGATCTATTTATTTCCTTTCACAATGTAAGAAATTTGTCTCTATCACCTGTCATGTGTTTTTAACACCCACTATCAACATACCAACCATGTTTCTTCTTCTTATCTTGTATAACAACTATTCATTCTTCATTGCTATACTAATATTTCTTTCTTATCTATGTCATTTTCTGAGGTTCTTTTCTATGATTGTTGTTATTCTATTAAGGTTATTTAGAAGGGACTATCATTCTGCAATTTTTGGCCACATGTCCAAAATTGTTACATTTGTAACATTCCACTTCAGTGCTCAAAGATTCAAACCTATTGTAACTTCTTATTTGTGTTTCACTAGGTCTTCTTGAGTAACCCCTTTGTGTATGACTCTCAAAGTTGTTATTGTTCATGTTGTTATCTCTGCAATTCACATCTTTATTTCCAAAATTATTACATGCATAACATAAACCAAGAAATATAGTTTGATACCTGGGAGTTGAAGATATTCTGAAAGAAGCTGCTCTTATGAATCCTTCTTCTTATTGAGACCTATTTGTCTATTGTTGACTCTTAATTCTGAATCTTCTCAGTGGAGGAGTGTTCCTGTAATCTTCCTTGTACATCTTCCTATCCCCTTTAATTGTTTATGCATAGTTTTTTGTATTTGTTTCTTTATCTATTGTTTCAGAGCTTGATCCCTTTTCTGTCTGATTTTATCCAAGTCCAGACTTGTCAAGATCAGATTTTTTACTGCTGATAATGTCATCCAGAACTTTTGAGCTATTCTGCATATTTTTATTTTGAATATCCTTTCTTAGTGTGACAATATCTGCTTCGAAGTTTCCAATGATCTTGTCATTTTCTTCTAGTTGTTCTTTGAGTGCTTCTTCAATTCTTTTATCTTCTTCTATTTGAACCTTCAATCTTGTGAAAATTTGTTCTAGTTCTCGAGTGTCCTTTTTCTTGTCTAGTTCTTCTTGTAGTTTCTTATTTTTATACTTTTCTCTTCTGATAACTTCTATGGCACACATTAATTCTTCTCGATAGTTCTGCCTCTTCAATTTCATCTTCGACTTCTTCATATCCTTCTTTGGCTTCTTCATATTCTTCTTCAAAGTCTTCTTTGTCAGAATATTTTACTGCCATGAATACAACTCTTCCTGTCTCACTGCCACTAATTTCATCTTCATCTGATGATGAGATGTCTTCTTTGATGCATAAGATTTTCTTAAAATCTTTCTTTGTAGTTCTTTTTCCTTTATATGTGTATTTTCCTTTTGAGTAACCTTCATCATTTGCCTTTTTATTATGAGTACATTTGTTATCAAACTGACCAATACCATCACAATTAAGACAAATTAAAGGAAGCTTACCTCTATACCTACCATTGGTTTCCTTGTTCAGTCTTTTGATGAAGTTGGCCACTTCTTCATCATCTTCTGAGACATCTTTGTTGCTGCTATATTCTTCTTGTTCCTTTTTCTTTTTCTTTGATCTTTTGTATGCTTTGAAGGCTAATTCTTTTACATCTATATTTTCCTGTTCAGTTCTCATTTCATATGCTTTGAAGATTCCATGTAGTTCATCCATGCTTATTGAGTTCAGATCCGATCTTTCTTCTAGTGTTCATATCTTAGGTTTGAATCTCATAGGAAGAGATCTTAGTACCTTTTGAACAATTAAATATTCTTCGATTTCTTCTCCTAATCCTATGATTGCATTCACTATTTCGTTAACTCTTAAGAAGTAGGCTACAATATTCTCATCTTCCTTCATTTTTAGTTGTTCGAAATGACCTCTGTAAGTTTGAAGTTTTTCTTCTTTGACTTTTGTATCTCCTTCATAAATATTTCAAAGCTTGTCCCAAATCTCTTTGGCAAATTTACAATGTGCAACTTTGGTGAGTACTGTTTCACTGAGACCATTTGAAAGTGTATTTGTAGCTTTGGAATTATTCTGAAAAAATTTCACTTCTTTTTCATGTGTTGGTGGAACTGTTGGTACTATGTATCCATCTACAATTGATTGTCAAATTTCAAACCCCTGTGCTTGTATATATGTCTTCATCCTTATGCTCCAAAAAACATACTTCTATCCATCAAAGTGTGGTATTCCATTTTTATATGAGTTGGTACTCTCCATGATCTACCTTTAAGTGGTTAAACTGATTTCTCAAGAAACCTGCTCTGAAACCAATTGTTGGATTACTAAGAGGGGGGTGAATCAGTAATAGCATAATTATAATCTTTTTTCTACAAATAATCCAACTGTTATATCAATGTAGAATTATTATCCAATAATGAGCAATAGGAAATGAACAATCACACACATAGACAATAGACCATTGTTTTACATGGAAACCCAAATCGAGAGAAAATCATAAAATTACATTCATTGGAAGCACCAACTTCCTTTGTTTTCAAGCTGCAATTGGAAGGAGACTCCAACCCCCTAGTTTCTCAGGATACAACCTGAGGGAAGCTCCAACTCCCCAATTCTCTGGATACAACCAAAAGGAGGCTACAACCCCCTATGTTCTTCGGCTACAACTGGAAGGTGGCTACAACCACCTATCATCGCCCCGTCCAACCGCCCTGAAGTAGAAGTAGAATGATGGAACCATTGTCACACTATCATTGTGAGATATATCGCTATAAACATGTACCAATAAAATTGAACCATGCATCGACCGTGCATCAACCTGTACCTCAACCTGTAATCAACCCATACCATAAACAAGTGCATCAACCATGCACCAAC
>SNQJ01S0029763.1:22840-48178 GCA_010110895.2 Picea sitchensis
TTTTTTTCTTTTCAATATCTTTAAAAATTCCTATCCTTTAATACTTCCCCACTTTAAAAAATTTTATTCCTTCTTTATCATTTAAAGGCCATGGGTTTCACTTAAATTAATTCCCTCGTTAACTTTATCCCCTTTACTTTAATAAGACTTTAATTAACACCTAGGAGGGTTTTTAGCTTACGCACTAGGTTTATTTTTGTAGAATCTTTTCTTAGGGCTTGTCAAATTTAACTGAGAGATGGTTTGATTTAGGTTTTGATTTGAACAGGGCGACAATTTAATTAGGGGAGTCCTTTTTAAGAATTTATCGGACGTTAAGGTCTTAGGGTCATTTAAGTTGTCTCTTCATCATCATCGATGCGACGTGCCCTTCAGGACGCACTACGTGCCCCAAGGGTGCCACTCGCCTCATTTGCTTCCATTGCGCGACGTGTCCTTCAGGATGCACCACGTGCTCCAAGGGTGCCACTCGCTGACTTGCATTTCTTTGCGCGACGTGCCCTTCAGGATGCACCCCGTGCTCCAAGGGTGCCACTCTTCTCGGCTTTCTTGACGGATTGGTAGAGATCTATAACCCTGGAGTCAACCTCCGCCAGGTGAACTTGTGGGAGACTAAGGACTCTAAGGGGCGGAGCCCTACTTATTGCGCATATAGAATCATCGTGGCGATTATCGCGGTCCCTCGTAGCATCGTGGGTCCTTTCGAACTGGGTAATCGTTAACCTGCAGTTCTGGCCATGGTGGGAGTGATAGTAGGCTATGTTAGGTTTGTTGTCCACACCTCTTCCTCATCCTCTTTGGAAATCGTGTGTGGACTCTTTACCCCATATGTGAGTCTGATCGACAAAGAGCTATCGTCATTTCCATCATCCAACCATCGTAATGGGATCATGTCAGCAGCGTATCATAAGATCAATGGCATATCATCAAAAGTAAGAGCAATATCATGGTAAACAGAACAGCTCAAATATCACAATGACTCAATCCAGGGTCCAGGGAGTTCCACCATCTCTGCATCCTCAAGGTCGAAACCATGCACACTCAATGAAGAGGCGGAGTGGTATTTTATCTACATCAAGGTAGTAAAACATCATGTCACATAACTTAACGCATCACAATGAAGGAAAAGAGGTTTATCATGCATAATAATCCAGATCACTTGCGGCCAAGTGTCCTCAAAGAATAAGTTTGATGAGATAGCAGAGCGGGATGTTACAACTCTTTTGTTTCCTTTGAGATATCTGAAATCATCTTCACTACTACATGTGAATCTTTGAGTAACATGAGGAAGTAACCCACCTTTCCAGCTGCCATTACATGCGGTCTAGATGTTGTCACATATATTAGGCTTCAATCATTGACCTGTATTGCATTTGATAGCCAGACTTTGAATCATATCTTTGCTCAACTTGCAGCTTCAAGTTTTTCATAGAGATTGATAGTGGTTTGCAATCTTCCATTCAAAACCTCTTTTTCATTTCTACGATAAGCCACTACTTGGTTTGAAATAAAGATTCCTTGGATTTGACATATCTAGAGTCCCAAAGAAGGATAGTTCTCCAAAGTGGCGACATTTCAAATTCATTCTACCAATATCTTTACCAAATTTATGGATTAACATGTCATCATCACTACCAAAAGAAATAATATCATCAACATAAATCAAAAACAAAATATTACCCTCCTTACCTTGATGTAGAGGGTTATTTATGCTTCATTTCTGAACCACCGCCTACTCTAAAGGATACTTATCTACTGTAGAGTACCATGCTCTAGGATAAATGTTTTTAGACCATACAGGGCCTTATTTAATTTACACACGCATAATATGCATTCTCTAACAATTGAAATCAGCCGGGTTGTTCAATGTAGACTTCTTCTTCAGTTCCCCATTCAGAAAGTTGATTTTACATCCATGTAATTATACTTTAACATTGTTGGAGCAATGCATGGGCTAAAATCAATTGGATTATTCCATTAAACGAAGTAGGAATATGTCTCTTCAGAGTTGATTCCTTCAATCTGTGCATATACTTTACATGCTAATCTAGCTTTGTTCCTTGTAACTTTTCCATGTTCATTCAATTTATTCACGAAATCCATTTTGTGCCGATCACATTTCTTATTCTTTGATCTTGGAACTGGTTCCCAAGTGTCATTTTTCTCTATTTGATCAATTCTTCATTCATGGCCTTATTAGAAAATTCATCCTTTGTTGGCTTCATTAAAAAAATTTGGTTCGATTGTAGATAAAGGTGCTAGGTGTGTTTGTTGATGAGAGCGGTTTTCTTTTAGTATCAACTCTTGCATCTTTGTTTCAGATAATCTTTGATCTGGGGATGATTCTTTTTTACTCTTTTTCTAGGTGTCTTTTGAGATGCTTGTTGAACTTGCTATTATGTTTCTATCAGTTCTCTTCATATTTTCTTCTTCTTCTTCAAAGAGTTGTTCCATTTATTTCTTTTCTTCTTCCTTTGATTCTAGTCTTCATGTTTCATCAATTGTGCTGATGCTTTCCACAACTTTGTTCAATCTTGGATTGCCTTAACGCCTTGTATATTTTCCTTGTATTTGAGTAACCAACAGGTACTCCTTTGTCAACATGAGGATTTTTGGTGTTCTAGCAATGGAGAATTTTCTTTTTTATTCCCGCATGACTGGTAAGTAATTCCTTTAAAGTGAACTCTCCTCCATTATCATATCTCAAGCATTTGATTCTTGAATTCATGTCATTTTCAATATTACCATTTCCTTGCCAGATCTTGAAGTTTTCAAAAGACTTGTTCTTGAAGAGGTACTTCTGATGAAAATTCTTGTATAATCATCAACTAACTAACTTGTAAAGTATCTCACCTTTTAAGCCCTTTGTTAGTTGGTCCAACTAGATCAATATACAATTTCCAGTAGTCTTCTTGTTGAATTCCTTTGATTTAAACCTTGTCTTTGTTTGTTTTTCTTTTGGACAATGCACAAAGTGTTGTTTGGTTTCATGATTTGGGGCATTTTTATGACTGCTTCTCTTTTTGGTGACGACAAGGGTTATCAACATGCATGCTGACCATTATTTTGTTCCATATCAAATTTCAATATTTATCCTAGACAACACTTTTTGTTTCCAATTTCCTTAACACGTATATGTTGTTTGAAGTTCTTACAGTTGTACCAACCAATTTCCATGAACCTTCTCTTCTTATCCCACACTTTTTTGAATCAAAATTAACTTTATGACCTTAGTCATTTGATACTTAGAATATATGTTTCATATATTCTACCAGTAGAACATTTGTACCTTTTATTCTTATTCCCAATTCGGACACCTTCTCAATGTGAATTTTGGTTGAGTTATCATTTTCAAATGAAGGGAGACCCCAGTCTATTTATTTCCTTTCACAATGTAAGAAATTTGTCTCTATCACACCTGTCGTAATGTTTTTAACACCCACTATCAACATACCAACCATGACATGCTTCTTATCTTGCTTGCTGCTTCTTCATTTCTTCATTGCTATACTAATATTTTTTTCTTATCCATGTCATTTTACGAGGTTCTTTTCTATGATTATTTATTTATTCTTAAGGTTATTTAGAAGGGACTATCATTCTGCAATTTTGGCCCACATGTCCAAAATTGTTACATTTATAACATTCCACTTCAGTGCTCAAAGAGATTCAAACCTATTGTAACTTCTTATTTGTATTTCACTAGGCCTTCTTCTTGGTATTGCTTACAGTAATATGACTCTGAAAGTTGTTATTATTCATGTTGTTATCTCTACAGATTCTACATACTTTATTTCCAAAATTATTACATTACATAGCATAAACCAAGAAATATAGTTTGATACACAGGAGTTGAAGATCTTCTGAAGAAAGAAGCTGTCTTATGAATCCTTCTTCTTCTTCTTGAGGTCTTTTCATTTCTCACTGCTGTTTATTTTGAATTTTGAATCTTCTAGGTGGAGGAGTGTTCTATGAGAAATCTTCCTTGTACATCTTCCCTATCCTTTAATTGTTGTAAAGTTTTGTATTTGTTTCTTTATCCTATTGTTTCAGGCTTGATCCCTTTTCACCAATACGATTTTATCAAGGTCAGGACTTGTCAAGAGATCAAAGATTTTTCACTAATAGCGATAATGTCATCGGAACTTTTGGAAAGGCTATTACATATTTTTATTTTTGAATATCCTTTCTTAGTGTGACAATATCTGCTTCCAAGTTTCAATGATCTTGTCATTTCTTCTAGTTGTTATTTGAATTTGTTGTATGATTCTTTTATCTTCTTCTATTTGAACCTTCAATCTTGTGAAAATTTGTTCTAGTTCAGTGTCCTTTTTCTTGTCCTGGAAGTTACATGGTTTCTTGCCTGATAGCTTCTGCTTAGCGCATTAATTCTTCTCAGATGGGTTTGCCTCTTTAGTTTCATCTTCGACTTCTTCATATCCTTCTTTGGCTTCTTCATATTCTTTGTAGGAGTCCTCTTTATCAGATAATATTTTCTTTTGCCATGAATACAACTCTTCCACATCTCACTTTGCCGCCTAATTTCGTCTTCATCATTGATGGGATGTCTTCTTTGATGCATAAGATTTTCTTAAAATCTTTCTTTGTAGTTCTTTTTCCTTTATATGTGTATTTTCCTTTTGAGTAACCTTCATCCCGTTTTGCCATTTTTATTATGGGTACATTTGTTATCAAAATGACAAATACCATCTGAATTGAACCAAAATTAAGGAAGCTTACCTCTATACCTACCATTGGTTTTGCTTGTTGATCTTTTTTGATGGGAAGTTAGCCCGCTTCTTCTGTCATCTTAAAGGACATCTTTGTTGCTGCTATATTCTTCTTGTTCCTTTTCTTTTCTTTGATCTTTGTATGCTTTGAAGTGAATTCTTTTTGCATCTAGATTTTCCTGATGAGTTCTCATTTCATATGCTTTTGAGATTTCATGTAGTTCATCCATGCTTATTGAGTTAGGTCGGGTCTTTTCTTCTAAGTGTGATGTTCATATCTTGGTTGAATCTCATAGGAAGGATCTTAGTACCTTTTGAACAATTAAATATTCTTCGATTTCTTCCTAATCTATGATTGCATTCACTATTTCGTTAACTCTTAATAAGTAGGCTACAATATTTATTCTCATCTTCCTTCATTTTAGTTATTTGAACTGACCTATGTAAGTTAGAAGCTTTGTTGCTTCTTTGGCTTTGTATCCTCCTTCATAAAATATTGCAAAACATCCACAAATCTTTGTAGATTTACAATGCCATGCAACTTTGGTGAGTACTGTTTCACTGAGACCATTCAGAAGTATATTTGTAGCTTTGGAATTATTAAGATCAAGTTTCACTACTTTGTCACATGTTGGTGGAACCGTTGGTGCTATGTATCCATCTAAAAAATGATTGCCAAATTTCAAATCCCCTGTACTATTATGTATGTCCTTTGCTCATATGCTCCAAAAAGTACCGCCTATCCATCAAATTGTAGTATTCCATTTTATATGAGTTGGTACTCTCCAGTCTAGCCTTTACAAAGTGGATTTAAAGGCGGTTCTCAAAGAAACACGCTCCTGAAATAATTGTTGGATTACTAAGAGGGGTTGCAGATGGTATTAGCATAATTATAATCTTTTCTGCAAATAATCCAACTGTTATATCAATGTAGAATTATTACCAATAATGAGCAATGGGAAATGAACAATCACACATAGACAATAGACCATTGGAAACCAGATGAGAGAAAATCCTTAAAATTACATTCATTGGAAGCACCAACTTCCTTTGTTTTCAAGCTGCAATTGGAGGAGGCTCCAAACCCCTAGTTTCCTGGGTTCACAACCTGAGGGAATCCAACTCCTGATTCTGGATACAACCAAAGGGAGGCTACAACTCTTCTTTGCTTGATACCTGTGGAAGGTACAACCACCTATCTGTACGATGAAACGCCCTGGAAGTAGAGTAGAATGGAGTGGAACCATTGTCACACTATCATTTGAAGTTAGTAGCACCAGTAAAATTGAACCATTGCATGCGACCGTGCATCGGCACAGCCTCAACATGTAATCAGCCCATACCATAAACAAGTTGCATCAACCATTATACGGCCTGTATAAACAATATGTAATCAGCTTGTACCATAAACAGTGGAGCCAGCCATGTATAGTATGTACCAATCATTCTTCAATTTCTCATCAACTATTACTCATCAGTAATGTACCAACATCATCAGCTATGCACTTCATGTATCACCTTGGCCTCATCAGCTACTTGTCTCAGCCATGGCACTGGCTTGTACCTCTATTAAGATCCCTCATCGAACATCGTGAGAATATGATTTGTAACTCTTTAATAGACCTAGTGTATGTGATCACATACCTGCAAGCCTTCCTTAAGTTTAACAACAAAGACTAGCATTTTCATCCAAACGTTTCCTTTGAGTCTCCTGGACTAGTTTTGGATTAGTCAACAGCCCTAACTTGAAATAATCATAGCTTTGTACCCTGTAATCAATAGAAATATATAAAACCTATACACAATGTTCTTCAGTTTGTTTTGTAAGAATTCCTCAAGGTTTCACTACATGGAACATATCATAAAAGGAGTTATGGCAAAATGGCACACCTTGCTAAGTCGGCTTATTCTAGAGCGACCTTGTAGGGCGTTGCTACCAGTATTTGTTGAATTGATATGAAAATGTTGTACACAAAATAAAAAATATGGTACTATAACCAACACATTTGGTCTTACTGAATTTGGATCCGTTATTATTAGCAGTTGGCGTTTTTACACAGAGTACATGTTTTTGATTAGTTTGAGGACTAGCCACAAACCCTATTTCTCACGAAGTGTAACTCCCAAAATAAACGACCTGCAAAGGAATGTTTTACCATGCCAATTGGATATGTTCCTCAATGGCTGTATGAATTTAACAGTCTGAATCATTCTAGAAAAAATATTGTTTAAATGGTGAAATGAAAGCAGAAAAAGCATACCACCTTAGAAACATCACATCAAGGCAAATTTATCCTTCATTGAATTCCGACCTTCTTTTCTTCACTTTCCTCATAAGATTCATCTTAGATATCCTTTGGTTTACCTCATACACCTATAGGTATTAAAATATTCCTCAAGTGTGTCTTAAATTAGAGGCATTTCCCCCTCTTGGTTATACTCTCCAAGTATCTTCCTTAAAAACATGTTCTGGTGCTTTGCCCTTTTCATTGGCGCAGGTTAACCCACTTCTAATTTCTCCATTCGATTTGTGTGAATTAATTTATTTTTGTATTCACTTTGAACTATAGTACACTCATCACTTCACTTTATTATTTACCTTGCCAAAATATCTTAAACGGAGTTTATTCCTTTGACTTGGAGAGCTACAAGATGACATATGAAGAGTTACTCCAACCTTAGGCCATAAATTTCGACCGTGGGAGTTATATGACATTCCACATATACCACCAAATGGAATGACATGTATTATCCATATAGAATAGTATTACCTGAAAATATCAAAATCATGCCGTTATCCATCAAACAAATTTGATTCTATTACCCAAACCTAGGTTCACCAACTTCACATGCTCATAAATATCTAACAGTGAGGATTTATGTGACATTCCACATACTAGTAGAAATGGCATGACAAGAAATATCCATAATATAGGATCGTTCCAGCGACAAATTCACTAAGCGTTCATCATTATTCCATAAATAGAAAGCATGGGTTCCTCTAACCGCCTCTAGGATAACTCAATCTAAGCATCTTCATGATGGATTTCCTGCCGGGGACCACTTTGGAGTTCAGCATTTCTAGGTGTTATATTGTAAGAAAGAAAATAATGAGTCATCTTTACATCAAATAATGTTGGGCCGTACCCAAACCTTTTGTGCTACCGGGCTTTTCTTGAAGTGTTGACATCAATGACAACTAACCTTGAAATATGAATTTAGACATACGGAATAATAGCAGATCGGATTGTAACTTATGTTAAAACCTGGCTTTCCATTAAAAAAATATTATGGGGAATGCAATGGTCTTATGTAATTGAGTAGTATAATAGAGAAATTTTGGTCTCCTACGTGGGTTTATACTACATTAAAATTCCAACAAGCACTTTGGAACGTTCATATTTCTATGACTCTACCACGAACCAGATCAACGATGGAAAACGTTCAGCTCGACTTCTCTCAACGTGCTACAAATCTGTTCAACAACAAGTCTAGGGGGAAATCAAGGTTTTCCAGTAGAGGATGAAATTAATTCTGAAACAAAAAAAAAAAAATTCCCTTTTTTTTTTTTTTTGAACAATAACTGACTGATTTGTTGACAGAGTATTCGCTGAATTTCCTTGGTCTGCAACGCTGAGTTCTTTTTCGTAGATCAGAAAATTTCTTCTTCAGTTCAGCAGCATTTTTGGAGCTCTGATACCACAATAATAGCATAAGTGTCCTCCGGACACATAATTTGATAAATAGGAAAATAAATTACATATGAGAATTTGGAAGAGTTTACACCCGAACGCTCGAGCACTCTTGAAATGAGCTATATATAAGCTAAATTTCCTATTAAATAAACAAGTGTCCATTTACAATAGATGCTATCTTAACCATCTTAAAGCAAATCTCCTAATTTAGAGCCTGAGATACGACACCTTTCTAGAGTAATATATTTCACAGCAATATTTATTTTCTAAATGTCTCCATTTATTAATGAAATATTCTAAATTAATTTAAATATTATAGAATTAACAATTGAAAATATTTGATCTAACGTTTTTAAAATATGATAACTGTGTGCATATCCTTATAACATTGATAGATCATATACATGTATACCTTCGCATAATTCCTTCAATTTATCTAGCAATGGATGTAGGTAGACACTTAGCAGCTGCCGCTTGTCTTCTGGCAGGGGACTATAAGAGCCAGTATAAGATGTTCATTCTTCGTGGAAAACCATAGGGGGATATTTATTGATCACTACCAATGACCAAACATAATAGTTAGTGTTTGGAATATGCCATTTCCATGTCCATTGTTATGTTGATTTGTAGACTTCGTACTTCATCTTTGATTTTTTCTAGCCATGTACTATTTATATGCTTCATGGATATTGAACCTATTAGGATTCACAAAGATCCCAACTCACTTCTTTGCAAGGCATGCCATCCCTGCAACAAAGCTAATTCTTTTACAGTAGAGCCAGCTGAATCAGGATTATAGGCATGTACCTCAATATATCATGAGGAGGGTCATGTGATTTACCCTTTTTATCTGATTTATGATACCTGTCATGCCCACATTTCATACATATATCTTTGTCTGCATATGCTCCTCTATATAGAATACAATATGTCACCTTAGAGATTCCATTTCAATATATATATATATATTCCACTATAATAGTTTAATGACTTTTGGTCATCATAATTGTCACATATAAGTCTATTTATCTATTCCTACATTTTATTGCATATTCTTGGCTTCCTTTATCATACAATAATATCACTACTCTTTCATCATTTTCTTTTGAATGAGAAAACTATAGAGACTAAATGATTATACAGAAAATACTATATATTCTCATAGCTTTGTTCTAATTATCTCATTATAGTTGAACACCTCTATATTTAACTAAATAGTTCTCTACCACACATCTTTTTAATTAAAGTTATCATAAGTCTTATTCCACTAAGACTAGGTGATTGATAACCTATAATTGTTTTTTTTACTAAGTTTCATATCATAATTGTTATATCTATAGTCTTCATTAATTGAGGAACGTGATTGATTCCATATACAAGGGTATCATGAGGGATCATCTTTTTATATCCCCCCTGTATCTATGCGTTCCCACTCGACACTAATTATATCATACCTTATATGAGTCCATGTAAGTGATTATTTTCAAAGTCTTGTATTATAATATCCTTTTTAAAATATCTCATACATAATACAGATTTAATTATGTGTCAACCAATTCATATAGGACTATTTCATTGGATTATCCAATGTATAACATATATTAACAGGTATCAATGTACAACATATGTCAACGTGTTTCATTATGTCATCCAAAGTATGACACTTGGCATACAAAGGTCGACTCATACATAAGTGGACTTATTAGGGTGTTTTATGATGGTGTTGACTGGTGTTATCATATCAATGTTTAATTAAAACCTTTCCAACTTCTCTTCGTTGATTCTTGTGTCCTATGAAACATTTATCATGCAGTGATTTTGCATGCGCCACTAGTAGTATTACTTATTTCGAGGATTTTTAATCGACATTTGTTCTAATAATTGTATACGTGTTGTTTTATTATGCCTACAAGAATTAGGTTTTTCCTATCGGATCATAGCCATCAGAGCCTCTCTCCTGAACTTAGCTCATTTTTCATTTTCTTAGCTCTGTGTTCATCACGAGGGTTTTGAGGAGTTTTCATTTTTTGAGATTCTGATTGCTTGGCCGGTTTTATTACCCTAATATCATTTCCTTTTTCTATGGAATTTATTGGGTAAAAGCTAGGGTATTTGTAGCTTCTTTGTCTTGCATTTGGTATTTCTATCGATTTCAGGATTGGAATCTTTAACTGGTAAGAGTTTAAAGAAACGTCATTACTCATTATGGCTTCCTATAACTAGTGTAAATGTAGCTTACTTAACTTGGTAATGATTCCTAAAAAAAATCTTTATGACATTGATTTATATCTGGCTTCAAACATTATTCTACTGGCTAGGTTAAAATATCTCTCTATTGGTTTCGTTATCGAACCTCTTGTCTCTCTATACTCTCTCTCTTTCTCTATATGCTGTTCCTTGGTATAAAGTGTAATTTCAAACATGAGTAAGTCTCGATTCAGTTATTACCTATGGTCGGAAGGAGGTTTTTCCCTTGGACCTAGGGACTATCGTTCAAACCCTAGTTATTCTATATGGAAATGATATATGTGGTACAGGTTATAGTGTAGTTTTCACAAAGTTACCAGTTCTGTGTTTGTGTTGATTTCTCATTTTGGTCTATAGTTGAAACCTTTAGAATCATTTATTTGTCTGGACTTAGTTTGGACTAGTAGGAATTCCACAATGGTTAATGAGAATTCTTTCATTCTCTCACTAACTTCTTCTCTATTCTATTCTCCATGAAAATGTGTGTATAATTGTTTATAGATAGATCCTAAATGTACAGGTTCAACACATTTACATGAGTATCATAGCTTTCGACAGCTACTAAGAAAAGATACAACAATTTTTTGGTGCAAATATTGAGAGACAACCAAAGATGGAATTCAAAAGAATTCATTCTTACATACAACTATTATTTTGCATGGGAAGGGAGAAAATGGCCAGCCCACATCTCCAAAGGGCAGAGGGTTGTACATGTTAACCTTGAATCGATACAAAGCTGACATCATCCATAGAGAAATCCAACTACTTAAATCGCATGGATGGGCACTCAGAACAATTCTGCGATCTTATTTCTCCCGATCTCCTTTCTCATATATATTCCTATACAGACTCCCAGTAGGCTTGGACCACCTTGGAAGGGATATTTGGCTTGAACAGGATGAGATGAGAGGACACATGTTGGAGGTGGAGCTGCTCACATTAGATCAAAAAATATTTGAGAGATATCCAATATTTCTTTACAAATTTCAAGGATTTACTATTACAACTCAAATCTTGCAAGGTTGATGATAGTGGGAGGAGAAACAAATGGTTCTCACCATTCTCTCCAAGATTTCTCATGAAATATTTGTATTCATATCTACATCCCATGCTATCAAAATTTCCTCTGGAGCCACCTAGAATATACCTTCTCTTGAAAGGGACTTTTGCTCGAATCCAGGCACAAGAGAAAACAAGCTCATCAACATGGGCAATCAAAGGCCCAAGGGCACAATGCAGATCGTTGTGCATGATGGAAGCCAAAATATCATAAATATAAAGATAAAGAGAAAAAAAATCTCATGCACATCCTAAGAAGGAATGGTACACAAAACCCTTCAGCGATGCCTCTCTGGATCTAGAGGAATGGGAAGAGAAAGGGAGAAATGCATGTACTATCACAAAGGATTCATTCGGAATACATGCATGCAAAAGAGAATAGATCTGATGTCTCAAATAATTCAACCAAAACAACCTTGGGATCACATCCCCGAGGGTGCAAATAAGAAGAAGTTAGAAGATCTGAATTCCAAGAAAGGAAGTTATAGCCATGCGCGTTTCCATCAACTTCTCCCGATGCTTGGATCATTGATACAGGACCATCCCACATCACATGGCTGCATCAAAATAAGTCTATTCTTCTTTGGATCCATGAAAAGGTCCTCTATTTTACAGAGTGAGGGCAACTCTTCTGTCAGAGTCACTGACAAAGGAAGGATTCAACTCATAATGAGCTTGAGAATGTGCTACATGTTGAAGCTTTTTTTCTCAACCTTCTCTCTATGTATCAGGTGACAAACTTAGGCATTGAAAAGAGATTCATATTCACACCAAATTCGTGGACATCTATGACAAATGACTCAAGTTTTCTACTGGTGAGGTAAATCATCTGTCTAGATTATATACATTTTCTAAATTCATTGAACTGATTCTACTTCTTGCTTGCTCATTACTAATGAAAGTAGTAGGATACTCTTATAGAAAGGATTCTGGACCCAATTTGGAATTTAGATGCAACCTAATAACTTAAACAGGAACATATTAGTTGATGGTCTACTAGAAATCCATTTATCCAAGGGTATGTAGGGGATGTGTTCTTGGAAGAAACACCCTCAAGAGAAATTAGACAAAGGAAAGTCCTCATTGAGCTTCTGCACCTTTATATATGATCCACCGATTATATGGGCCCTTTTCCGCATCCATCCATCCAAACTATGAGAGGGTTTTTCTCATTTTTTGTTGATGATTTCCTCCACATTTTACATGGATCTACTTTCTTAGGAGAAAGGCTTCAGGTATTTCAACACCTTAAAGATTTCAAAACCTTGGTTGAGACCTTAGTGCGGAGAAGATCACTCCAAAGGCCTAATAATGTTGGAATGTGTATGGAAATCATGATATCCATAATATTTTCCATGTCATAGGGATCCAGTTGCAGCAGCCGGGTTTCCTGCCACAGATAAACAGAGTTGTTGGGCAGAAAAACAGATCTCTAAAGGATATTGCATCTTGCATGTTGCATGAAAGTCACTACCACATAGACTATGGAGCAGGCACTTAATTGTGGAACCCATACATCCAGAATAGATCTCCGCATATATCTATCGGGATAATAGCCCTTATGAGGCTTGGGGCGGCCTCAAACTGGAAGTGACCCACTTTTCCATTTTTGGTTCATGTGCATGGGCCCGATTCACTCTACGAAAGGAAGGCACTTGATCCGCAGAGGAGAGAATAGTGCATTTTTGTTGGATACCCCGGTGGTGTAAAGGGATATCGTCTTGTGATATTTCCTTAGAATGGATCATCATTTAGCGTAGTGTCAATTCGAGGAAAGTGTCTCATGTACCCCTCCCAACAACCGCATGTAGACACCTTCACTCTTCCACTGCCAAGATAATGAGCACATGCGATTCTTAGACAAGATTGCAGTTAGAGGACTCAAATGATTCAGATCTAGAGTCAGTATAGTTGTATGTAGAGTCAGAGCATCCATACATAGTTGCAAAGCCAGAGTAGAGGCACAAGTGGTCACAGACTACTCTTAGGGATCAGGATCATTGGTGATCTAATTATTGATAATAGGAGGGAACTGGTGGAGTTGAGGGAGCCTCTTGTTACTCACTACCACTAAACCATTTCCCTCCGGACATATTTTCTTGGTTCAGTCTTTGAATCCATAGTCTTACGGAAGGCTATTTAGAAATACCTTTAGGGAATCCACCATGTAGGAGGAATAAAACTCCCTCCTCAAGAACCAAACTTGGGATATGTTTCCCCACGCCTTCTTTATGGGAAGAAACTTGTCATATGTAGATGGGTCCCTACGGGACCAAGAATGTAGTGGATGGACAGATAAGAAGATACAAAACCAGGCTTGTCACCAAAATCTTTCAGCAAGTTCATGGTATAGACTATGATGATACCTTCACTCAAGTAGCGAATATGAATTCCATCTGATTTACACTTTCCGATACGGTATGAGGGATCTAGGAAGTCCATCGAGACGGACATGAAGAATGTATTTATTCATGGTGATCTCTCTAATGAGATATACATGGAGTAGCTCCAAGGATAGCAGGACTCATCTTTGGTCTATCAACTGAATAAGTCCCTTTATAGCTCAGGACTCAGGGAGATGGTATGAAAGATGGATTCCACCTACTATTGTCATAGAAATTTATGCGTTCTTATGCAAAATCAGACCCGAGATGTCCTACATGCCCATGACAGTGATTCCTTCTACTTTTAGTTATGTATGTTGATGATTTGTTGTTGATCATCGGTTGCTCCACTTTAGAGATTTTTCCATTCAATAGGATTATACATGACATGTTTTTATGATGGACATGGGTCCTTTCACTTCTTCCTTGGACTCGAGATGTCGGTGATTCATCGAGAATCAAACTGTATCAGACCAAGTATGCATGAGATCTCCTTAAAAGATTTCACATGACAGACTACAAGTCTACTATGACTCCTTTCCTATCAAGATTAAAACTTGAGGATGGAGGGGAAAATCCAATGGTTGACAACACACTATACATGCAACTAGTGAGGAGCTTGTTGTATCACACACACTCCTAGACCAGACTCTATGTCACGGTTGATTAGAGCTTCCGAGGGTTCCATGTAGGAGTTGCATGAGCTACACTAAAAGGATGCTAAGCGCATCCTTCGTGATCTGAGCACTATCACCTTTAGGATTCATTATGAAACAAAATCTACATTATATATCATGGTTTCTTGATTAAGTAGGTTGCAAGATGCGGTTATACCAAAATATACAGAGCAGAAATAAAATGCTAGAAATGCGTGAGGAATATGATCAAAATATCAGCATAATCTTCACAATACATAGAAATGATATCTGAAATAGCAATGAAAAGCACTTTGATTTAGAAAGAAATGTTCACGGGCTTCTTCGATTGGGCAACCTCCAGTCGAGCAGTTTTCTGTTACAATAATCTCCAAGCTAGGGTTTTCATACCCTTGACCCTTATTTACACTAATAATATGTCTATTAAGAGAGCATCTAGAGGAAGATCCTTCCTAGAGCTGAAGCTTCTATTAAGTCTTCTTACATCCAACTTATTCTAATACATTGAAGGCCTTATTAATATTGACCTTTATTACATAGAGATACATTGATCTACCTATATGCGAGTTAGGACCTTAACATATGCCTTTAAAACAACCTTTTCCTCAAGGCTTGAGATATGTCTTAGAGCTGCACTTTCTACCCGAGGAATGGTAGCTGGTTCTAAATTAGCATTTTCTAGAGTCATATCTTTCCACTTTACTAGAACTTCCTTGATGGTTCTCGAATGTAGGTGATGCTCCCGCTGAGTCCAAAACTGCTTCTAGTTGTAACCAAATGGATCATTCTTCATTAGTGCGGAAGGTTTGTTTGAAGTTGGCACCTGGTTCAATCACCTTCTTCAAGCATGAGCATGAAGAAACTGGGATGATATGAGCTTGGTGAGAGCTAAGCGATGTCTTGACTTGTCCTGCGCTTGCAAGGTATGTAAAGAGGCCATAAAATTTGGGTGCTAGCTTGACACTGCTCGGCCTTGAGGAAATTTTTCTTATATAGTTTGATCTTAGAAACAGTCAACTAATAAAATTAGCGTTCAAAGCGACCTTGATCTATGGCACTTCATTCTAATGGAGCCATGACCAAGTTCTCTTTAAAAATTTACAAAAGGATATCCTCTACGGTTGTAAGTGTTTGGTCAACTGCACGGACCTTCTAAATTACACGAGTAAGTATGAAGAGAACTGATGGTGGCTTCTATCCATACACTGCTTCATAAGGATTCATGCTGGTAGTTGTATGGTAATAATTGTTGTACCACCATTACGAAGAGGCGAAGGTAACCAATGGAAATTGCGAATTATTTATTTTCACGTGCAAAGCACCTCAAGTATGTTTCCAAACACTTGTTGATGACTTCCATTTGACCATCTATATGGGGATGATAGAAGTTGGTGAGATGCAATTAGATTGGTATGAAAACTAGCAGTTCTTACGCAAAGGTACTTGTAAAAGTTGGGTCGATTGAAGCGATTAGATTTTGGTGTCATGAAGCTTGAAGACCCTGATCCATGAAAATTTGAGCCACCGGATCGCACATTAAATGGGTGGTGAAGAGCAAAATGAGCAGCATACTTGGAAAGGCGATCCACCACCACCATTATGATTGATTTATTCCCGATTTGGAGTAAGCTTGTAATAAGTCCATAGAATATCCTTCCAAATGGTAGGGGAATCAGAAGGTTGGAGGAATTGCTGGATATTTATTTTATTTCTCCTTATTTCTGCGTTATTGTATACCTCGCATTCGACCTAGGCTTACGGATGTCACATTTCCTTAACATAGAGAAAAGAACGTTTGACTCGGTTATAGGTTTTTGTAAACCCAGAGTTCCCAGCTGTAGGTGTAGCATGGGCTTTCGAAGAGAAATTACCGTGGATTTGAGCTTGGATTGTTTTACTTAAATGGCGGTCTTTGTATGAAGCTCATCCACGGAGCCGGGATTACCCTAGAGGGAACTGAGCCTGGATTACTGCGGTTGTTGGGTCCGTTTACAGAGCTTTTGGGAGTCTTGAAGCCATTCCACGGTACTGACACGTAATCGGGTACAATGAAGGAAACAGAGAAAAGAGATCCTTCCTCTTCATGCTTCGAGGGCGGTGCATCCACCACGACATTTTCTTTGTCCTTCTTATAAATGATCTCATAATCATATCAAAGAATCTTAGTGACCCATTTTTGTTTCTCCTGTGAGGAGATGCGTTGTTCCATAAATTACTTGAGGCTTTGATGGTCGGTCTTGAATTTGGAATCGTTTCCCAAGAGATAAGGACGCCATAATTCAATGGCATGCAGAATCGCCAAAATTTCTTTTTCCTTAAATTGGCGGTTTGCCGATTCTTTTCAGCCAGTTCTTGCACTGAAGAACTGAAGGCCAAAGATTGACCCTCTTGCATAAGGACAAAAGCGCCAATTCCTTTCTCTGAGCCATCACATTCCAACACAAATGTCTTTGTGAAGTCAGGAAGAGCCATAATCAGGTGGTGCACATGGCCGTCTTCAAGGTTTGAAAATCGTAAGCAGCTTCTTTGGGGTCCTAGTGAAAGAGTTCTTTTTTGAGGAGAGTGGTGAGAGGTGTTGCAATTTTTCCATAATTCTTAATAGACTTGCGATAATACCCTGTGAGACCCAAAAATCCCATGCAAGCTTTTGAGAATCTTTGGATGCGGACAATGGCTACATGGCTTCCAATTTTTCGGGTCCACCTGACGCCATCCTTGCCCTTGAGATGACCCAAGTATTCTACTTGGACTGCACCAAAAGCACATTTAATTTGTTTCAGGAAAAGTTGGTCTTGAGAGTGGGATGAGAATTTTATCCACATGAGTCAGATGGTTTTCCATGTCTTGCTATATGGCGAGGATATATCTGCAAAGAAAACTAAGACAAGTGACAGAAGGGCAGAGAGACTGGTTTTGAAGATTGGAGTTACACGAATAGGGGGCATGACCAAAAGGCTTCATTATTAGCCCTCATGAGTCACGAAGGCCATCTTGGGAATGTAGGACTCTTTCATACGTATCTGGTGATAGCTGAGCGAGAGATCAGGTTTTGTGGTGAAGAATTAGAACCCTCAGAGATTCATCCAGGAGGTCATCAATGACAGGAATGGGAAATTTGTCTTTGATGGTTAGTTTCTTGGAGAATGTGTCCTGACATTCTCCAAGAACCTTATTTCTTGATGCCTTGTTGAGGAGTAAAGGGCTCGTACTAGGACGAGATGACTCCAGCAGTAGGGGTTCCTGGACCATTTTTCAATTTCATTCTTTTGTTTTAGAGAGTTGGATATATGGACGTATATTTGGGGAAGGCTTCCCTGGGACAAGGGGAATGGAGTGATCATGGACACCATGGGAAGGAGGGAGTCATTAGGGAGAGGAAAATACCAATTGATGTTTATGGGAGGGCTTAGGGTCTTGGGGCTTTGCAAGGTGGGGTCTCTGTGGCTATTATGGCGTGGAGTTGGGCTATGACACTTGAATGAACTTTGCAGGCAATTTTTTCCATGCGGTAGGGGCAGAGTGGTTCGAGGGAGAACCAGCGGTGATGCCTTCAAATTTATGTTTGTAGCCTCTTGGTCAAATTGCATGGTTAAGTTCTGAAAATCCATGAGGAGTGGGACCCAAGGTTCTTAGCCATTGACTTTTAACTACAATGTCACCAACCTCCCATGTCAATATGAAACATATGGGATTTGAGGTTGTAGTCACCTATTGGGGCACATTTCCATGATTACCCATACATTTCATAGAACCACCATTGGGAATCATGATTTGGAAATTATTGTGACATGGATGTAGCAGTTTCTTGGGCACTGTGTTGATGAATAAATTATGGAGTGCTGCCACTATCAACAAGATGATGACCTTTCTAAGTTAGCAGTGTAACCAATTAAGCAGGGTTTGGGGGTAGAGCCGGTGAGAGCATTGAGGGACTAGGACATAAGGAAGTCGGAGGGAGGTTATTCAAGAAATTTCTGAAGGTGACTCGGGCATGGGGAGTTGTCAACATCTTCTTCTGAATATCCTCAGAGATGGCCATAAAGAGATTTTGTTCCTTACATTGTTTGTACAAGAATGTGTCATCATCATAATTATAACATAGGCCTTTGAGTTGGCTTCAACCATTTCATCCCTGGTAAATTTATGGATATTTAGTGGAAGTGAGGAGGAGTGGAGTGGAGTTTATTGGTTTAGGGCGCGGGATAAGGAAGGCTTACAGTTTTGAGAGGAAACAATTTGTTGGCTTCTTTAGCTTTTTTGTTAGCCTCAACCCAAGTCGTGAGTCGAGCCATGAGGACATGTTCTGAATCTCTCCTCCTTGGGGCCTTGATAAAACACTCTTGAAAACATCAGTCATTACCCCTCTGTTGACAGACGCTCTAATTCAGCTATGAAGTCTTCGAATGTACCTAATTGCTTCAATTTTGTCAAACGGCAAATGGTTGGTGTCATTATCAAACCATTCATAAAGCTCAATAACAACAATTTGGGTCCAAGAAATATATCCTTAATGGGAAGTTTTTTCTCCATTGCCCACCATTGCCAGCGTTCTTGAACTAGATGGAGAACCTGCGAGTTTGTACATAGTCATATAATGTTGTAGAAATAATTTTCCATTTGTGACCCAACCAATTGGGAATTTTTAGACCCATCAAATTTAGTTACATCCTGCACTACTGGAAGGCATATGTCCTTGAAAGTGATGGGGTTGAAATGAATAGGAAGAAGTTTCACCTTTAGTCTTTTATATTACCTCGGAAAGGGTCATGGAAGTAGAGAACTTAGGATTTAGTGCAAGTGGTACAAAGTGATTCAACTGGGTGGTCAGTTCATGTTTTAATTCCACCATTCTGTGGACTACTGACTACATTTCTGGATGCATTCATGGAGGCATCCGCGAGGCAATAAGTAACTACTGGATTCTTTGCACTTCTTATTGGAGTCTCAAATGAAACCCAGTTAAAGGGGTGTTGAAGCCAGGGGCTCTAGTTCTTGGATTTACAGGTATGGAGCCATGATGATCTGGAATTGTGAACTGGAAAACTTGAGCAGGCAGTCGAGAATTTTTAAAAAAGTGATATGGATAGAAATTCAAAATTCAAAAACAAAAAAAAAAAAAAAAAAAAAAAGTCTCAAATAATGGTGAACAAATTTCAAACTTTTTTTTACAGGCTGTAGGGTTAACAAATTGAAAAGATGTTGCACTACTAAAAATTCCCAAATTATGAACAGGAGAAATTATTTACTTAGCAACTTGAACACAAATCGTGTCAGCTAGATCTCGCCCGGTTTAATTTGTTTATATTGATATTTATGTTCCCCAAGGTTAGGTATTCAAGGATTCTAAAGACAAGGGTTTCCCTATGCCAGCTCTAATTTTCGTGCAAGGATCCAACGGTGAGTACTCGGCCCAATATCTCGGGCACTAACTAAGGAGGATAAAATGTACCCATATAGTCGTGCTACCCGACTACCTAGGTACTAGAGAGTATCTTCCCGAGTGCTATTCTAGGTGACACTATATGATCCATTGATAGGTTTATCTAAAGAGGGCTTTTAGGAAATCTAGGCCGATCCATTACCACGGTGATGTCACAGTGCACTACCACTCGAAGAGAGGTATAGCGAGGTTACAAAGTTGTGTGGCTGGAGTATGCGCTTAAGACCACTTGTATTTCTTGCATGTATAAATCCCTCAGCAGCGGGTTTATGCATGTAACAACAGATCTCTGTGGCTACAAAGACACGAATCGTCTCTCTACCACGGAAAAAAATGCCCACAATTTTCTGCCAAAGGAGAGGGGTTAACAAGTACCACTTGCAAGATGCAAATATAAAAAGTATGCAGGACGGAAATAAAATGCTAGAAATGGAAGAATGGCGGTAAAATATCCAGCATAATCTTCACAATGCATAAAATGATATGTCTGATAGCAATGAAAAACAGTTTGATTCAAGAAGAGAAAACCAATGTTCGGGGCTCTTGAGGGCAACCTCCAGTCAAGCAGAAATCTATTTCAATAATATCCAAGATATGGTTTTCATTCCCTCGACCCTTATTTATACTAAATGTGTCTATTAAGAGAAATACGTCTCTACCCTGGAAAAAAAATACCCACAATTTCTGCCAAGGAAAGTGCTCTGATACCACTTGCAAGATACCAAATATATAAAATATGCAGAACAGAAATAAAATGCTAGAAATGGAAGAATGACAGTAAAATATCCAGCATAATCTTCACAATACACATAAATGATATACGAAATAGCAATAGAAAAACAATTTGATTCAGAAAGCAATGTTCACAGGGCTCTTCGAGGGGGCAACCTCCAGTCGAGCAGAAATCTGTTACAATAATCTCCAAGCTAGGGTTTTCATTCCCTCGACCCTTATTTATACTAAATGTGTCTATTAAGAGAAGCATGTAGAGGAAGATCCTTCTAGAAGCAAAATCTTATATTAGGTCTTCTTACATCCGCCTTATTCTATTTTATTGAAAGTTCTTATTAATATTGACCTTTATTACATCTGAATACATTGATCTACCTATGTGCGGGTTAGGACCTTAATAGGGCTAGTGATAGCATTGATCGCAAGTCCACATCTGGTTACTCATTCAGTCTTGGTTCCAGGCCTATCTGTTGGTCGAGAAAGAAGCAAGCTGCCATTTCTCTATCTTCAGCCGAGGTAGAGTACATAAAGGTAGTTAACATAACCGTTCAGGCTATGTGGCTACAACATTTTCTCACTGAGTTGGGAATTCAGATTCATCAGTCGATCGTCATCTAGTGTGACAACCAAAGCACTCTAAAGTTCTGCAGAGGTTCAGTTCAGAGGTAGTGGACGAAGCACATAGATATCCACATGCACTACATTTGGGACTTAGTACATGAGGGGATCATCGACCTACAGTTCTATCATCACAATAGACAACATACATATTCACCAAGACCTTCACTAAGCAGAAATTCCACTCTTTGCGAAGTCGTCTTGGAGTGAAGGACACAGTTGCCTAGCAACTGTAGCTCTTCTTTTTACATACATTGTACCTTGAGCGGGGAGGTTTCCCATGAGGTTTTCCCTCTTTCCTCAGTTTATTTTCAGTTTATCCTTTATACTTGGGTACCTAACATGGCCTCGTTGCCAGGACTCAATCTTTATTTTCACCATAATGATGTTCAAGGGGGGTGTTGGAGTTACTTCACACACACCTAGGATTTATTTTTTCCTAATGTTTTTCCTTGTTTATTAGTCTTAATTAGTCATTATCCCATCTCCTATATTTTAGGGGAGAATATTCCACCTGGAGAATATTCTCTTTCAGTTGACACTTCAATTGTACTAGTTGAGTTGAGTTTAGATGCTACATTGGTTTTGTCACCATGCAACATTGGGATCATCACCATGCTAATTCGACCTTTCCTTGGTATCATCACTAGAGTGGTGCATTAGCCTTGATTCCCTGAGTTAACTCCTCACTACTCTCTGTTCAGTAAGTTAATTGAAGACTAGTTGACTAGTTAACTCAAATAGGTGGCAGTTCACTCCCGTAACTGTTTGAGAAATTAGAATAGGTGGAAGTTCACTCCTGTAACTATTGGTGTGTGTTCATATCAATCTATACCACCACTATGTGCATTGGTTATCTTCCAGTTGAAATCATTGAGCTATGCATAGTATATCATGTGTAAATTATTCATTATTCACAACGGTTAATGAGAATTATTTCATTCTTTCTCTCCTTCTTCTTATTTCTTCTATTCTCTCTAGAAATGTGTGTATAATTGTTTAGCTAGATCTATTTTGTGCAGGTTCAACACATTTACAAGATTCGGTCGATCTAATCGTCCCAAATAATTTTGTATAATCTCTCTCTTGCACACTTTGATTAGACTTATGCTTTGAGGACACTTGCATGCAGGTGATTCGACTCATTGTATATTGATTGTGTTGATTATTATTATGATATGTTTAGTATCTCATGATATGTTGAGTATCTCATGATGTGCTATCTCGTTATATTTATATTGACATGTCCTATTGACTAATTTTCTTGAGTGTGCAGAACTGGGGACGTTAGAGGATTCTGATGGCATCAATGGATCTCCTTAGACTCTCGACCGAGTCAGGAGTGGACTATGGTTTGAATGTTTTTTATATTACAGATGTCACGTATGACTAGATATTATGATTTTTATTGTTATAAATAACATGTTTCATTGATGGATGCAGGTTGATAATAGCTTGCTGACTAGAATCACATTTGGATTAAAGGGGTCATGCACGACAATAAAAGACATGGAGGGAGAGGTGTGGAAGAAACCCTTCCACATCCTACTAGCACTCTCATCGTGTCTAAAAATGTAGGTTAACGATTACCTAGTTCGATATATCCACGATGTCATGAGGGCAGACTGTGACAGTCTCTCATGATGATTCTAAGGGGCATACAATAAGGTAGGGTCCTTATTCCTTACAGGCTCTTAGTCTCCCACAAGATCACCCGATGGAGTATTGACTCTAGGGGTTTGACGTCTACCAAATTCAATCAAGAGGCAAGTGGAACCCTTGTGTAATGACCCCATCATCACGACTATAAACAAAGTTTTTTTTTTTTTCTTTTAGGCAAAAAGACAACCACGACAATAGTTAATCAACACAACAAGACGACGAATCACCACTCAAGAAATTCAAGCAACCGACCGCAACAACCTAGCATACTTAGCACATCGTGCGACTGGGGAAACATGCGACAACAAGTAGACCAATAAAATGACTAGGCTATGGGACAACATCAAGTTCACCCAGACACAACCAACAACAAGTGACATCGGTAACTCGAATCTCACAGAGAACGAGGAACAAGCACGATCCAACGTTACAACACAAATACCAACATCCACTATGATGAACACTATGCCCAAAGCAAGAAGCACATGACTCTGTCTAGGTTATCATCGCTTCCATCAATAGGGAACACTATGATCCCCTCGTCAGGAATCACGTCATCCCCAAGTGATAGGCGCGACCATAACCTTGGCGCTACATAACCTATCTAGACCAAGGACTCTAGATGAATCCAACTCTCTAGGAGTCAAGTTACTGACAAGAGGACTACACCCACACCCCAAGCAATAGGTCGACAGGACGCTAGATGACTTCAATAAAAAAAAAGTGCAAGCTAATACATGACGTTGACAACAAACCAAACCATTAATCATGTCTAAATTAGTCAATAATTACAATCTAATTTAACATTAATTACAAATCCAATTTATCAAGTCTAAATTACAATTAGTCAGTAATTTATACATCTAATTTAACATTAAATACAAATCTAATTTAACATTAAATACAAGTCTAGTTTAGAAATTCTAAATTAATCAATAATTACAAATCTAATTTAGCAATTACCAATATGTAAAAATATTAACAATATCAATGTATAATGCTATAATTATAACACTATTAACAATATTGATGTCTCACATGTTGTCTAGAAATATTAGCGGTGTTAAAGTATAACAAGTTGTCTATTAAACATTACAATTGTTGAGTAATAACAATGCAATTTAAGCGGGCTACTATCAACACATTTGATTTATTGCTCAATTGCAGGTACTTAAAATTTGGTATTGCAGTCTAACTATAGTTGCTATGGGGGTCTATTAATAATGAAGGCGTTGGTATATTAAATACTATAAGTTGTCTAACAACATTACTGCCTATTATTTATTATGTTGCAGGTGTACATGCTATCATTGGCTTAAATTGTTGTTGAATATCAATCATTTTATCAAAATAAGATCATTGTACACTACATATACTTGTTGTCATAATTAAATAAAATTAGTTGTCAACTGAACAATTTGATGTGTTGTCAATAATAAATATAATGCTATTAATAACGTTGTCAAATACTAATTCGCTATCAAGGATAACATAAATTTCGTTGTCATGTAAATGTAAAAAAAAACGCAGGGGTAACATCCACGGGTTTGCTGGCATTTGGGGTTCAACAAAAACATAGCCAAGGATGAAATACTCATTTCTTAAACAAACATTGAATATGTAGACATTCACATAAAGAGAAACACTTTGTATTTTATCTAGGAAATACATTACTCTAAATATTAAAAATTGCAGTCACCGTGCACTCAATGTACGTGAAATCACAATAAAAATTGTGTAACAACTGAGGAAGGCACGCTGTCCAATTCATTGTATATACAAATTTGTAGTGAGAAAATGAAGTTATAAAAAAATTGTGCATGGTGCCTATCCGTGGATCAGAAATTACGCAAGTGGCAATAAAATTGTGGGTTAATGAAACGCAAGTGTAAATTACAATTCAAAATGCAAAGTAAAAAATCATTGTGGTTTATCAAAAAATCGTGGTCAGATAAAGGGGAAAAATCATTGAGTTTAACATCATGTTTGTGGGGTTTCATCAATAAATAAAAAATGAGTTTTACCATCCACAAAAGTTTGTTGAGTTTAACCTCAAGATCGCAGTCAATAATAGGTAAGGAAAACGCTGCCAGGAATATTCAACTCAGTCATGAG
>SNQJ01S0029763.1:58814-69323 GCA_010110895.2 Picea sitchensis
AATGTCCAAATGAAGAAGAAAGAAGAAGATTGTGAGAAACTTGAACAAGAAGTTGTCTCATTGAGGAAGAGCTTAAGAAACTATCAAGTGCCAAAAGACTTAACACATCTTGGATGCATGAGTGAAACTTCATACAAAGAAGATGCAAATACCAACAAGAAGGTTGAAGAAAGAGCTACACAGAAAGTTGATGAGAAGTGGACTAGGATACCAAAAACAATGAATGATTACAAAAGAGATGAATATCCAAGAAGACCTCCTACCTCTAGGAATCAAAGAAGATTCAATCTGTATGAAGGAAACTACAAAAGAATAGATCCTGAACCCAGATGGACTACATCACAAAAAATCCCACTTACTCCAAGGTATCAAAATTTCTTTCTTGGTCATTATTATACTTGCAAAATTTTTGGACATAAGGCAATTAATTGCAGAATCAATGAAAAGAACAAATACACAAGAAACATGAATGGTTTAAACAAAATATATGGAAATAATCATGGATTTGTCAACATAAGTTATAATTCATTTTACCCGTTGATGGAAAAAAATATTGTATGCTACAAATGTAATTATCTTGGTCATAGAGCACGAGATTGTAGATATATGAAGGAAGATGTCCCTATGCCAACCATAGTATGGAGAAGGAAATAGATTCCAAACAATGAAGATTGTTGAATAGCATTGACTGCTGAAAAATGTAAAGAAGAAGATGAATGGTACATAGACAGTGGATGTTCTTCACACATGAGTCGGGATCAAGACAAATTCATCAGCTTGAAGAGAAATGGTGGCAATGTTGCATTTAGAGATGACTCATCTGCCAAAATACTTGGAGAAGGTGTAGTAGAGCTTGGAAGAAAAAATGTAAAAGAAAAGAATGTCCTATTGGTTGAAGACTTGAATCATAATCTACTTAGTGTTAGTAAAATGTGTGATCAAGGATACACTCTTACGTTTGATTCCCGAAAATGTAAAATCCAAGAAAATAACTCAGGAAGATTGGTTGCAACTGCAAAAAGAAGACCGAACAACATATACATCCTAGACATGAAGAATAGAGAGAAGATATAAACCACACAAAAGGATTCTAAGGAAGAAAATGTCCCAAAGACCAAAAATAATAATGAAGTATTATTGAATGCCACATGTTCAGGGGGAGCAACCCCAAAGAAGGGAGTTACATTTTTCCATTAAACCCAGGGGGAGAAACCCTAACCTTTTCCATTGATGTCAAAGGGGGAGAGAAATTGGGATCATGATGATAGGGAGAGCATGAGTGTTGCCATCAATGACAAAGGGGGAGATTGTTGACATATTGGTTGTTATCATTGATGTCAACCCTAGTCATGGGTTTTGGACCGCAAGATTGATAAAGGTATTTGGACATGAAGGACAATGCACATGCATATATAACACCCATGAATGGATAATGTACATCATGCTATTTCCAGTGGTATGTGGCACGTCACGTGGATCCTCATGGTTGAGGAGAAATGAATTTTTGAAGATGACAAAGTGAATTGTACATGTAGGCCCTAAAGATAATTAAAGAAAAAAATTACCAAATAAGAAAGTGGAAGGTCGGCCCTAATGTTAAAAGGAAGTGACATAAATGATATAAATCAACATCTTTGTACATTCATTTGATACATGTCGAATTTAAGAGGTAATAAGAAGATAAGAAGGACATATTTCAAGGGAGGATGAAGTCTTTTGGTGATGTGTTCTAAGGTATGTTATTTTTAGGTCATCTTACCATTTTTTCTATAAATTGTTTTCTAGAATGTTTCAGATGATGAAATCGCTATGGTATTGGGAAGACATATCAAGGTACCTTTGGTAAAAATTTCATCTCTTGATTCACTATAATTATGGAGATACACTCTATGGAAAATAGGGTTTGTGACGAGTCCTGAAGCTAGTCAATAAACAGGTGTTCCGGGTAAAACAATCATAACATTTTCATACAGAATACAAATGAAGTGGGACCACTTCCATTGGAAAGAGTACAGACTTTAGTTTCTTGTGTGCGAGTTTCATAATTGGATGTTAAATATTGAGCACGGGGCATGTTGTACAAGTTGGGTCTTCTGAACAGACCATAATTGAATAAAGTCTACCATTCTTTCTATAGCCTCTTTTTGGGGAGAATTCAAGGAGTGAAAATTGGAGGAGTTTCAAAGAATACATTGAGTAATATTATCTATAGGATCAAATTACTCCAAGAATTGAAGAATTGCAAAAATTGAAGAATTCTCAGGAAGCATTTTCAGGTTCTATGTGATGATTGGTTGATGGTGATGATTTAATGTAAAGTTTTATTATATTTCATATATTATTGGGTGGAAGGAAGGGGCAAGGATGGAGAGTTCAAATCTCTCTTAATATTGGAGGATTGTATCTTCCTCTTGGAGGTTTATCCCTCCCTTTACATTTGGAAGCTGCAGCTACCTTTGGAAGTCATTACTTCCCTTGAACAATAATTATTGATTATTTCTCATATATTGTGCATGGTGTGTTGTGGTGTATTGGTGTAACTCTTATACTATCGTTCATTGCTCATTGGATATAGTTGAATGGTTTAAGTATAAGTTGAAAAAGGTTTTAAATTGTACTTAATACTGATTCACCCCCCTCTCAGTATCAATAGTAAGTTCCTCTCTATTTTCAGGTATAGATTTTGTTGATTAAATAAATTAGTATAACATTCTAACTTGCTCGTTGTGATGGTGTAGGTACTAAGGAGGTTGGTACCATGGAGACTTAAAAATACCCTTTCTTGTAAAGGTATTCAGGTTCAATTCCTTAACTATATTCAAGTTGGCATCACAACATGTGAATGCTCTATTATTACATTCGGTCGAGCTAATCGACCCAAATAATTTTGTATAATCATTCAAGAAATTTGTGGCTTGGGACTGTTGAATTTTAAAATGTTGTAATGTTATGTGCTTTGTTTACGATTCATTTTTGCGTTATAAATAGTCGTTATTTATGTCTCTGTTGAACTTGGTTTACTTCACATTGTTTCCCTATTGGACAGAAATAGTTACTACTCATTGACCTCTGTTTATTATGTAATGATTCCCTTTGGAATATATATATATATATAGTGTATCTTGTTGTACTCTGTTTAATCTATAATGTTTGTCTTTCGAAATATATATAGTATGCCTTGTTGGACTCTATTTAATCTATAATGATTTCCTTTCGAAATATATACAATGTCTCTTCAATACAAGTTTGTTTATCTGAATAATCCTTGTTTTAGTAATAGGTTTTACCTATGAGTTTTATTAATTTACTATTGGTAAAACAATTATGTTTGTAGATCTAGAATAAGAATAACTATTGTTTTCCTTTCATAGTTTTTTTGCATGAAACTTATGATATGCATCTATCTTTTCATAATAAGAATTTAAATATAATACTATTACAAGTTATTTATGCTTTACAACCAATTGTTTTGGCCACAGTAACGCACAATAAAACATAGTAAACATTTAGATAAATATATTCATGACAAAGAAGTACAAACCTAGAACATGGGGAAACCACACGTTGAAGACTTTGTTCGTCACAACCTTAGACTAGAGTCTCTATCATCCTTTGTCACGCCGAGATGAGTTCAAAATCCAAGAAACTTTATACGTGGCCTCTTGCAGAATTATGAGTTACATATTGCTGTGTGCAATATTTGAAAAATCACTATGTCAAGTCAATTTTGTGCGTAGCCTTCTCAAGAAATCAGTTTGAATCTTAGGAATAGCGTATCATTCCCTTATCATGACTTCTTTTTATTTTTTCCTATGACTTGTAACACTTTTGTTGAGAATCCTGCTCATTGAACACCTATCAGATTCAATTTTACACATATTCACAGATTCTCCTATAAATATGGAATGTGTCTTTTTCAAGTTGATTTAACTCCACAACTTGTCTCATTTTTTTTCCACTTGGCCAACCCCTTTGGATTCCTAACTTCCTCTTAACAATTGCTTCAACATGTGACCTTTTTTACACGTGTTTGTTTTCATAAAATAATAAGGTTTTACAATTCAGATATGGTCAATAAACCAATTTGTCTTTTGGAAAATAAATTAAAATTCTAAAATGATAATAATAAAAATAATAATTAAAACTTCAAGTCATGGGGTATGACATACACCCCCCCTAAAAAATTATCACCGTCCTCGGTGATAACTACTTTCCATCAATGCCATTCTGGAACATAAATGGATATGCCTCCCACATATTAATTTCCATGCCCAAATAACCTCTTCTAGACTATGGTGCTTCCATTGCACCTTTACCTATCCTACGACTCTATTCTAGAGTGTAAGTTCCCTCTTGTCAATAATATGATCTGGTTCTATTGGTAACTTGCCCACGGGTTACACCTGTATCATTTTCCAATCAACAACATGAGTAGGGTCATGTATATCCTTTTTCAGTAATGAAGTGTGAAACACATCATGTACTTTTACCGTAGATGAAAGTGCAAGTTGATAAGCTACAAGTCATATTCAAGAAAGTATCTCGAATGGGCCACACTATCTAGGTTCTAACTTATTATACTTTCCCATCCATAAATAACTCTTTTTAGGTTTAAGTCTAATATACACATGATCTCCAATATTGAATTCTCTTGGAGTCCGTTTTGCATAAGCATAACTTTTTTGTTTGTACTGAGCTACTTTCATGTTTTGTTTTACTTGTTTAACTATTAGTTCTATGTATTTTAACATATATGGTCATATCATCGATCTATTAACATTATTACTCCATGAAACATGTGTATTATGTTTTTTTCCATATAAAATTTCAAAAGGACTAAGTTTTGTTGAAGCTTGATAATGATTTTTATAAGAAAACTCAACTAAGTACAAATATTCTTCCCATTTACCAGGTTTGCTCATAACATACATTCTAACCATGTCTTCAAGAATATGATTAGTTCTTTTAGTTTTCTCATCTATTTGAAGATGATAATAAGTACTGAAGTTCTATTGGGTATCTAACCCTTTAAATAAAGCCTTCCAAAAATTTCTGATAAACTTAACATATATATCTGATATTATAACTTTAGGGATTCCATGTAACCTAAATATTTCCTTCATGAATATTTCAACTATATTAATAGTTGTGTAGGTATATTTCACAGGTTGAGGTGTGTTTCCTTACTTAATTTATCAACCACAACCATAATTGAGTCAATTTTTTTACCACTTCTAGGAAATACGGTAATAAAATCCATATTTATCACTTCCCATTTCCATTCTAGAATGGCTAAATGATGTAGTAGTTCAACAAAATGCCTATGTTCAACCTTAACTTGTTGACACTCTAAACATCTATATAGATATTTTGTTGGTTCACCTTTCATATTTGGCCAATAGAATTCATTTCTTATCCTCGTAATTAATTTTTGGTAACCTGGGTGTCCAAAATATGGTTTCTTATGCATCTCATCTAAAATTAATAGCTTCATTTCATTAGATTATGTTACATATAATATATTTTTGTACATTAACAATCCACTATTTAAGAATCTAAAATCTGATTCTTCTATTTGTGTTGAACTATCAACAATATTTAACTTAATATTTTGATATTGTGGGTCTTTTTTAGCTGCTAACCTTACCCTTTCTTATAAATTAGTTTCGTATTTACTTCTAGTAACTGTGTAGATCAGGTTTTTATGTCTTCTTAATGCATTTGCCACTTTATTTTATTTTCCCTCAATGTGTTTTATCTCAAAATCATACTCGCTTAAGAAGGCCGACCACCTTCCTTGGTGAGTATTTAAATTTTGTTTATCAAACATATGTTTTAAATTAATGTTATATGTCAATTGTAAGAATTTTTGGCCTACTAGATAATGTCGCCACATATTTACTGCATGTATTATTGCAGCTAATTCCTAGTCAAGTGTTACATAATTTTCTTCATGTTTCTTTAATTTTTGAGATTCATAAGCTATTACATGGTTTTCTTGCATTAACACTCCTCCAAGCCCTTTGAGGCATGCATCCATACATATTGCAAATTATTTATCTAGGTATTCCAATTTTAATATAAGAGTTGTAGTTAAGAGTCGTTTTAATTTGTTAAAACTTTCTTGACATTTATCAGACCGGATGAACTTAGTTCGTTTCTTTTGCAATTATGTTATAGGATATGCAATCTTAGAAAACCCTTCTATAAACTTTCGGTAATATCCAATCATACACATAAAGGATCTTATGTTTGGAACATCCTTAGGTTCAGTCCAATTCATTATATCCTTTATTTTATTTGGGTCAACAACTATACCTTCTTTGGAAATTACATGTCCTATATACTGAATTTGGTCCGTATTAAACTCTCACTTACATAGGTTTGCGTATGATTTATGTTCTCTTAGTATCTGTAATACTATTCTTAAATGTACTTCATGCTCCTTTTCATCCCTTGAATGAATGATTATATAGTCTATAAAGACGATAAAAAAATTATCTAGACATTTACTCAAAATATTGTTCATCAAGTGCATGAATGAGGCTGGGGAATTAGTCATCCCAAAAAGTATTACAACAAATTCATAATAATTTTACCTTGTTATATATGTTTTTATATAAATATCGTTATCGTTTATCTTAACCTGATGATAACCAGAATGTAAATCAATCTTATAAAAGCTTGTATCTCCCCGTACTCGATCAAACAGATCATCGATACGAGGTAATTGATATCTATTTTTAATAGTCATTTTATTAAGTTGTCTATAATCAATAAAAAAACGTAATGTCCCATATTTAATTATAACAAAACATACTCGTGACCCCCATAGAGACACACTTGGTCGAATATATTCTTTATCTATCAATTCTTACAATTGAATTTTTATTTCGTTTGACTCTAGGATATTCATCCTATAAGGATCCTTTGAAGTAGGTACTTCTCCAAGTATCAGGTATATGGATAAATCTATTTCTCTCCTCAAGTATAGTCCAGAAATATCATGTAATACATCCCTAAATTCCCGCAATAATAGAAAGTTATCTAACTAATTATTACTTTCCTCTTTTTCATTATAATTTTATGTGTACAACAAGTAGTTTACACCCTTTTCGAATGCATATTTTGACTTGTAAGGCTATTATTTCTCTAATACTAACCGGTCTTGATACTCCTTTAATGTTTATAATCTTACTTCTCTTATCTACATAGGTAAATGTTTTATCGTAACAATCTAAGACCACTTTAGAATTTTCCATCCAACCCATATTGATTAGCACATCATAATATCCTAAAGATAATATCTTTAAGTCTATCTATGTTCTTAATTCATTCATACCAAGTTCATAATTTTTAACAACATCTGCAATTCTCAGTTTAGTTCTTGTAGCTAACTGTACTAACCAATAATTTTCAAACTTTTCCTTAGGTAACTTACATATTTCTACAACTCTTGTTGAAATATAACTTAAACTAGCACCTAGATAAATAAACAAAAAAAACTAGTTGATTATGTATCATACCTTCAATTTCTACCATTGAAGTCTGATGATATGCATGTCAATTTTCCAAGGTTGCGCTAACTTTTGGTGTAGACCTTTATAGCTCACCAATTGTAGTTGCTTCC
This sequence comes from Picea sitchensis, assembly GCA_010110895.2. NCBI lineage: Eukaryota > Viridiplantae > Streptophyta > Pinopsida > Pinales > Pinaceae > Picea > Picea sitchensis. The sequence continues at coordinate 66,445 of SNQJ01S0029763.1, forward strand.
TATACTATTTGTTATTTCCCTTATTCATGAGAGGATATTCTTTGTAGTAATGTGGACCATTACATTCCCAACATTTCATTGTTTCTTTTTTGGAAATTTCTTTATTGAAGAAGTTTGGCGGTTTGGGATTCTTATTTTTAGATTGATTGAAATGTTTACTAGTTCTAAACTTATTACCTCCTTGAAATATCTTATCAACATTTCTATTAGAGTAAGATCCCCCTTTCTTCTTAGGGTCAAACCTCCCAACCGTTTTCTCATTCCAATTCCTAGAATTATCATTTCTATTCTTATACTGCTCAATACAAAATTTATCTTTCCTGATGGTTTTTTCTAATGTTTTGGGGTTATCAAGATCAATTCGATATTTATAAGAACTACATAGGAAACTCAAAAATCGTTGAATATTTGGTTATTCATCCACAATTTAAGGCACATAACGCAACAAACTCAGAAACTTACTACATAAATTTTTCATTGTAATATTTTCCAATTTTAGTTTATAGAACTCCTTGGATTTACCCTCATAATATTGTTCAGACAAGTATTGTTTCTTAAAATATCTCTTAAATTTTTTTCAAGTGATCTTCCTTTCCTGAATGTAAATGTATTGAACCTGCACAAAATAGATCTAGCTAGAAAATACTACACACATTTGCAGAGAGAAATTGAGAAAGAAGAAGTAAGATAGAAAGAATGGAAGAATTCTCATTAACCGTATTGCACATTGAAAGAGTGAATAATTTGCAATATATATAGAATGAATGAGTAACTAATGATCCATAGTGGTGGTCTAGATTGATCTGGACACACCCCAACAGTTACAAGAGTGAACTGTTGCCTAGTCTAGTCTCCTAGGAAGTTACTAGAGTGAACTGCCACCTACCTGAGTTAACTAGTCAACTAATCTTCAGTTAACTGACTGAAAAAAGAGTAGTGAGTTGGTGATAATCCCAATGTTTCATGGTGACAAAACCAATTCAACATCTAAACTCAACTCAACTAGTCAAACTGAAGTGTCAATTGAAAGAGAATATTATCCAGGTGGAATATTGTCCCCTAAAATATAGGAGACTAGATAATGACTAATTATGAATAATAAAAAAGGAATAACCTTAGGAAAAACAAATCCTAGGTGTGTGTGTGTGAATTAACTCCAACACCCCCCCTGAACATCACTATGGTGAAAATAAAGAATGGGTCCCGACTACGAGGCCATGTTAGGTATCCAAATACAAAAGATACACTGAACTAAAAGAGGAAAGAGGGAAAACCTCATGGGAAAAAAACCCCACCTCAAATTACAATTCATAAAAAAATAAAATGAGAAGGAACAAAAAACAGTTGCTAAGCAACCCTGTCCTTCACTCCAAGAAGACCTCGCAATTGTGCAAGTTTCTTCTCTTTGAAGATTTTGTTGAAGATGTAGATGTCTGCACGGATCTGATGAAGTATATGCATAATTTATATTTCCACACATATACACTTTATCTTCTTGTAATGAATAATATCCAAATAAAATTTGGATGAAATTTTGAAAACCGTGCAGCCATTTCCAGAAAAATGTTGAAATTTGTTGATTTTGAAATGATCATAACTTAACTTTCCGGACTTCGTTTCGAACGTTTTTTTTTTTGAAATTGGATATTTTCCCAAGAGGAATTCACATATCCAATTTGTTTCTGCAAATGTTTCTCACAAAATATTAGAATGACATATGATGTGCGCGGATCCATTTTTGACTCCTGAGATGCATGCATGGTGCATGTTAAAGTGTCAGCATGTGACTCCTGAGATGCATGCCATATATATTCCACATGAATTTCATAAAACAAATATGAAATGGAGTAGACATAATTTTCAATTAATGGAATACAAATTTCTGCACATACTTTTGTACAAGACTCTTCATAATAAGAGGCTTGATCTTCTGATGGATTCTCTTCTGGCTCTATCTGTTTGACCTCCTGCATGAAATATTAACAATATTATTTGTTCCCAAATTGAACCTCCAATCTAATCCATAATTCATTTGGAGTTAATCCTTGTGATTCTTCATATACTTGATGGAAAAGTTTGGGAGAAACAGAAATGTTGATACTTTCTAAGGCCATATCTTGTCTATTGAGAAAGTCATTTTTCTCATCGACAGAATCATGATATACTTCCATTGCCATGGTTATTTCATATAATCCTTTGCATCTTAGTAGAATCAAAATTTTTGGCTTCCATTCCAAATAGTTGTGAGGCGTGAGAAGTATTTCCGGCGAATAGTCCATCTTTTTGTTGTCTTCAATCTTTTGTACCTGGAAAAAATGATTTGGTGTAGCTTTTTCTTAACAGTCTATCGTATCTGATACCATGTAAATGTGTTGAACCTATACATAATAGATCTAGCTAGAAAATACTACACACATTTGCAGAGAGAAATTGAGAAAGAAGAAGCAAGATAGAAACAATGGAAGAATTATCATTAACCGTATTCCACACTCAAAGAGTGAATAATTTACAATATATATAGAATAAATGAGTAACTAATGAGACATAGTGGTGTTATAGATTGATATGGACACACACCAATAGTTACAAGAGTAAACGGTCACCTAGTCTAGTCTCTTAGGCAGTTATTGGAGTGAACTACCACCTAGTCTAGTCTCTTAGGCAGTTACTGGAGTGAACTACCACTTAGATGAGTTAACTAGTCAACTAGTCTTTAGTTAATTGACTAAAAAGAGAGTAGTGAGTTGGTGATGATCCAAATGTTGCATGGTGACAAAACCAATGCAACATCTAAACTCAACTCAACTAGTCAAACTGAAGTGTCAATTGAAAGAGAATATTTTCCAAGTGGAATATTCTCCCCTAAAATATAGGAGACT
>SNQJ01S0029764.1:1981-14157 GCA_010110895.2 Picea sitchensis
GGGCCGTCCAGATGCGTGCATACATTATCTTTGATTCCGGACCCCCCCTCTCGTTAAAGCCAGAATGGCAGAGGGGGTGCAGAATTGAACCTCGTTCGTGAATTTCAGTGCCTAGATCACGACCGTCCAGATCTGCGCCCTCTTTAAATTAAATGTGCCTGAGCCTCGTTAATGGATGAACGACTGAGATGACCTCGACGCTTTCAACATGAAAATCCCAAAGGGCCCCACTCGTGGCTGAGCTATTGCGCCATGTGTCCTTCATATGGACGGTCCCGATTCTTTCAGGATTTCTGGCACCGAGGGTTGACGATGCAATTTTCCTCAAAATCTCGATTGACCAAACCATGAAAGCACGGATGTACGTCGCGTGTCCTCTAGAGGAACGGTCGAGATGGTATTTGATGTTAGAAGAGGGTTGCCTCCATTACCAGGCTCGCTTGACGTGACCGGGTGCAAGGACCATATGCTTAGCTTCAAAGGCGCTTATCGACGTTTCGGGGTTTCGATATGTAGAACGACGTGAAACCCTCACCCTTCGAACTCCCGAATGCCGAAATGACAACGTGACTAGATCTCGCGCCACACGTCCTTTGGATGGACGATTGATATTCTTTCTTGCATGCAATATAGACGCTACCCATTGCGCTAATCCCGACACAACTCCGCTAACCGCGATTTCCCGTCGACCGTCGATCTACTCCTATGGATGAATCTGGGCCGTTGACAACATAATTTCCCCCATTTACTTGCTTGGAAGCCTGAAACGAGATTTTTCTGTGTTGTGCTTGGGCACTTCTCGTGCAACTTGCAGACCTGAATATTCTTGTGCCCAAGACAAGAATTGTTGTTAACATAAATATTTCTTCATTTCCAACAGTCAGGCCTCTTCCTCTTCTCCTTTCATGTGCTCACCATTGAAAGTTGTGTGGCTTTATTTTCCTGAGTTCACCTTGCAAGATGTCTACCTCAGTTATTCTTCTTTTCCTTCAAACATGAGACACACTTGAGTTTCTCCCTGGCCCCGATCTTTCATGAGTTCTCCTAGTGGACTACCTTGGAGAATGATGGATCCTTCTCATTCTTCTTGAATGCCTATCATTTCCATGATCATCCATTTTTCTATGGGATCTTGATGTTAATACTTTTCTAGAACTAGTTGCTTGCTTGGTGCCAAAATCCTTGATAACTTGATTATGAAACATATTTAAGCTCTGAAGTATCTCTTATTGAGCCTTTATAATCCTTTCATTATCATCCCTATAACTCTGCACTTCCCTATGCATAATTCTCATAGTGACAGGCCCTTGCCTATCTATCCTTCCATTTGACTCTGTCTCAACATTCCCCATGCTGACATGCAGAACTATGAACTCTTCCTCGTGGATCTAAGATCTTTGATCATATTTCATAACTCCAGTCCTCATATAGGAACTAAAGTCTCTTTCTGTACTTATAATTTTGCAAGAAATGTGCATGTAATAATTTTTTTTAGAACTTGCATATTATAAAACATTTTATGAATGAGAATACATGTTACTTCTTCATTAATTTATGAAGGACACATTTCACTAATTCAAATTTTGATTTGATTGATGCATTCCTCCCAGAAACAAATTTCCAATGACTGAAAACTTGCCCAAAATCGAGATCTAGTTTGAAATTTATAACCCTATGAAGTTGTTGTATAGGTCTACAACATCTCTGGAGATATGAATTCCCAAATTCTCCTCTGTTGATCTATATTAATGGATTCATTGTGGATATAAGTCATATTTATTCTTCCTACCTTCCATGAATCCATCACCAACACTTAGTTTCTTTTTTCTTCATGGACTCACGGACTTATAAACTTGTAACCTTCTTTCATAAGTCCATCTGGAAAGTCTCAACACTTAGTCATTTTTCCACTTCTTTGAGGACTTGGGAACTCATGGACTCACAGACTCACAATCTTGTAACTTTGTTTTCATAATTTTGTCAGAAAAATCTCAACACTTAGTCATTTTTCCACTTCTTCAGAATCACGGAATTCCGGACTTACGAACTTACAATAAGTATGAACACTTAGCCATTTTTCCACTTCTTCGGACTCATGGACTCATAGACTCACAATATTGTAACATTTATTTCATAAGTTTGTATGAAAAGTCTCAACACTTAGTCATTTATCCACTTCTTCAGACTCTCGGAATTGTAGACTCACGGACTCACAATAAGTCCCAAGACTTAGTCATTTTTCCACTTCTTTGGATTTACAGACTCACAATATTGTAACCTTTCTTTCATAACTCTGTTCTAAAAGTCTCAACACCTAGTCATTTTTCCACTTCTACGGACTCACTGACTCACAATCTTGTAACCTTTATTTCATAAGTCTATCCGAAAAGTCTCAACACTTAGTCATTTTTCCACTTCTTCAGACTCACGGACTTGCAGAGTCATAAAAAAATTTCCAATATTTTACCGCAGTCTCATGGGACTGACAGTGGGTCTGCCACATGGCTCCACATCACCTACCAACTGTAATCACATCCAGCATGTACCTTCCACCATGGAATAACATGTATTTCTTCTACCATGCTAGACGACATGTGGACTCCATGCCATGCCGACATCATCGTACAGAAAAATACCCAATTTTTTTTTTATTTGCTTGTGTTTGAAATTTCCAAAGGGGCTCAATTCTTCACATTACCCATGAAATTTATCTTGATCTTATTGTCGTAAATTAAACAAACGAATTTCATACATCCTTTGTCGGTATTATGTCAAAAAAATTTCTGCATAGTTTGTAATTTTCATTTATGCATTCCACCAATTGGCCCATCCATGCTCAGTGTTGAAAAATAGGCTATGATACCACTTTGTAATGTACCCATCCACCAAAGTTGGTCACGTCTCGCAAACACTCTCTTGTCATCATATCTAATACTATTTTAGTAATGTACCTAGCCTCCATCTAGGCAATAATACGTGCAKAATACACACAACACACAACTTCTTCTAATTAAAGTAATTATTTTATTGTTATATGTTTTCCCGTAGCTTGCAACTACCATTTATAACAGATTTAGCTATGGCGATAACCAAAAAATAGATGCATYTGAGGTATTCTAATAATCAACATGAGGTACAACTAAACCATTCAATACAAAAGAATATAAGTCATTMTCATTCACACAGAGTTCATGCACAACAATAACACATGTAAATAACTCGGTACAAAATAAAGCATGTATCTTTAAACAAGAATCGTGCAACCAGTTGCTTGGGACATGCATTCCACCCAACCGTTGATTGACAGTTCCAAATCTCAGTAGCCAGTCACCCACGAGCTAAGACAAGCAATCCACAAAAGAGGGTGGTCTCCCACATTCCACTCACATCTCATAAATCACTCAATCCAACTGACATTTCCCTACAGCTATCCTAATTTTCCATCATCTCTCTTCCTCTTGACCTGTCCAACCCAAGGTGTGCATCATTATTTTATCAAGGTTAACCCAAGGGATGTACCATCCATTTATCAAGGCTAACCCAAGGAATGAGCCATTTGTTTATGAACATCTCTCTGGAACAGATAGCTAGTAATGTCTTAGCTAGGAACTCAAGGTAAATCGTTGCTAGGAAAACTATCAACAACCCAACAACAAACACTTGTTGTTTCAGTGGAACTCATGCAGGAGTTCACTCTTCCAGCCTAACAATCGGGCTCTTCAATTCTCCAAATCTAATTCACTCTAGTTACACTCCATTTACTCTCCATAATTCTCCCTCCATGGTCTCTCTGACTCCAATATATCTTTCTTCTTTCTCCCCTTGGCTCTCGTGCATCCCCCTCACTGACTAACAATCGTTTCCCTCTCCCCCCCTATGATTTTCCTCTCTTTTGCTTACCTTTCTTTACTCACACTCTTCCCCAAGTGGATTGTACTTAATCATCATGTGCTTAATAACTTAGGGAGGTGACAACTCAAACCCACCCTCTTACATGTATTCATTGATTGAGTTTTGGAACACTCAATTAGAAAAGGGAAGGTTCATACAAAAATAGAAGTTTAGAAAAATGGTTTAAATCATTATACATGGGTAATTCCTCCTTGGACCCCTCTTGGTCATTATCCTAGACACTCCCTTCTCTTGTGGATTAATTTAGTCCTCATCTCTTGTCCATGTCCGCTTCAGCAGATGACATCAGATTTTTATTAATAAAACAAAGAAATACAATTCACATATTATATTGCTTGGCCGCAGCCACATATTATATCTACATAAGAATTAATTAAACTAGGGATTATAATGGGGATGTTACACTAAGAAATGAACTTATTTGAGGGGAAAATATGATGATGAAAGAATGAGAAGAAACGTGTTGAATTAGGATATGAACTCAACCCAAAACCTTGTTGCAAATAAAAAATTAAAATTTGGCTAAATGGCGATCAAAGGCATGTAGTTAGGAAAGAAAAATGGACTAAGAAAGAGGTCATAGATTTAATGTTTCCAACATCTTCACGGACATTCATGCATTCCAACCAACAATAATCTTTTCAACCTCTTGATAAACTAATCCATGTGAAAGTTAACACTCAAGTTATTTAATTTAGATGAGCTTTGGTGTTAGAGTTGATTGATAATTGCACACTTCATCCATATTGTTTGAAGACTTCCAATTCAATTTTGTATCATTATGCTTTAGGGGTAAGGATTGGCCATAAATATAATTCATTTTCCACCAAATTTATCTTCTTTGGCCTTGCGAGGTCTTCATCCCCTCTCCACATTTTCAAGATCTAGAGCTGATGTTACAACACGACATGTTCAATTAACCATTCTTCCAATTGTGCATGATCAATTCAAATCCTCTGAGTATATGTGTCCTCTTCAAATCTAGTCCTTCTTTTCAAGTGGATATATATTTCCATGATCAAAACCTCTTCGATGTTTGAAATCAAACCACGAGTATTTCATGTTCCAATTACCAAGTTCCTAGTAGAGAGGCAGATTTGGTTTTTTTCAAATTGGATCTCTCCATTGGAAAAAAAATGACTACATCGGTGACGATCACCAGTTTCGCCTCGGAGAAGTGTGCTTGAGATCTGTTTGGTTGATCAATATATTTCAATGTTTTTTCTCGATAGAAATAATCACCCTAACCAAGGCTCTGAACAATCGATGAAATCCCTTAGCTTGGTCTTTATATTGTTCCATTTTCTATGTATTCCTCAATAGGTATTCTTTCAACATATTGGGATAACCGACTATCTAACTCTCAGCATCAAAGTAAATGATACTGAAGCAAGTGATTTTTTGAACTCAAACCTCTCAGATAATTCCTACACATGGTTTCCTCATGAAGATGGATGGAAACCAAAGTTAGGCCAAGCTTTAGTTAGAGAAAAATTAAAAGCATTAAACGAAAAACAATAAAACTTTGATGAAAATCAACTTTAACTGAAGAACACTTTTACAAATTGCAAACTAGACTAATTGTAGTAAGTGTTATTTATTGAAGCGACCAAAACAAATCGAAATAATAATAATAATAATAATAATCTATTTTTAAGGTCACAGCCAAGCCACACCAAATTGGTGTATGAGACCCCCTTGTTTGTGGGACAAGGGAACCCCCTCTGCCCAATAATTTGACTGGTAAAGTCTACGGAGGTATACACACCCTACCCCCCTGTGGATTTGAACGTGTGACCTCTTAAGAGGAAACACATGTTCTTAACAATTATCCCACTCAAGCTATATATATGTTATTAAAATGAAAACAAAATAAAGCATCTGAGCTATGTCATTCAAAAAGGAAGTAAAAGAACTATGCTAATCCTACTCCTGACCTATCCTACATTGGTTGAAACAAGGCTAGGTGTAAGCGTAGTTCCAATGAATCCAGTCAAGTAACTCCAAACCTGCAATCTCATGTTTATTGAAGGCAAACTACAAAGAATGAAGTAGTGAGGGATGAAAGATTGGAAGAATTAATTCAAGTAAGTCTCCAACCAACAGGTTGAATTTAAGGACGTTATTGTTCACAGGAAATGTAGACGTGTAGGATTCCTCCAACCAAGATTCGGTTCTGTCATAAAATTCACAATGATTTCTATATGGCCATTGGAAGGAATTAGAAAGTGAGCGATGTACACGATGATACTCACAAATGGAATTTACATGCAATGTATATTGTGAGGGAGTCTCGAAGTCGGTGGCGTCATCTATTCCAAGGCTCAAATAAAAACAATGAGCACATTCCATAACTATGAGTTGATGTTGGAGTTCTTCAATATTGATGGAAATTTCCATGGGTCCATACTTCACATACCACACATGTTGAGAGGAGAGATGATAGTTGATTTTTTTATGGAAACATTGAGTGAAATATGACTCCAAAACTTCTCCTATGACATCAATGAAATCATGTGAAGAGCGTCGGAGGATTAAAACAAAATCCAAGGACGAGTGATGCATCTTCCCCTGAGGATAAATAGGTAATTCTAGAGAAGATTGAGATGATGATATTTTCATGTTCGGCTCAATGTTTATTATGATGTGCATGATGATGGGTTGTTCATTTTCTGTGATTTATTCATGAGGATCGAGGACATTGTTACTCTCGACACGCTTTGTATTTTATGTTGTTAACATCTTTGCATCAATGTCAAAAATTTCATATTGTGTAGGACTGGTGAATGATAGGTCAACATTAACATTCAATTCTGAAACATTAAAGTAGTCATTGAAAATATGATTATCAAGATTAAATTGTGATTCAGGAGGTTTGGGAAATCAAGAAGGACTTAGAACTTGGTGCATCCTGGATGGATTGTCATGAAGAATGATTTCTTGATCAATCACAACTTGGAAATGTTATTGTTTTGATTTATCATTCAATGTTCCGTTGTAAGAACAACGTATAGGCCACATTGCATGATGAGTAGGTAGGTGCTCATGTGGGTGACCAATGTAAAACAAATTTGTATCAAGTGCATGAAGATATTTAGATTCTAAAAAAGATGAKATTTCTTTAGTGAGAGATTTGTTGCAAACTAGAATATTTTCATGATTTTMTGAAGGGGTATCGTAAAATGGTTCACACTYATGGGCTAAGGGGTCTAATATTACAGATAAGGATTCCCCACAACTTTTTCAGAGTGTTGGTTATATATTATGTACCCCCTATATTTCGTGATTAGTTCTAAATCTTSTKCATTACCGATGAGTYGATCATCTAGGTTGCAACATTCAGGATCAAAGACAAGATAGGAAAACCAATTTGAGATTAATTGGTTTGAGGGTTTGTCATTTTTAGGAAATCTATGAAAAATATGCATAACCCTTAGGAAGAAATTATCYAGATTTTTGTTTCCAAGCCTATAGATTTATTTATGTTTGTTCATGATCTCATCATAAACGTAACCTTCATGAGAAAAGATAAATATTCCATGAATTGTTTCCAGCTATGAATCGATTTTACTGGCAATGTCCTAAGCCAATTTTTAATTCTCCCTTCGAATGAAAGGATGAATAGTCGACATGTTTCATTGTCTTATATAATATTTAGATTTCGTCGAGTGATGTCAAACTGATGAAGGTGTGTGAATGTAGAGACATGCCCTTCACTATTGAATTTGGGGTTTGACAAGAGATTGATTGTCTTGATTGAAATGGCTTCAGTGTGTCTCAAAAGACTCAAAGGATCATCCCATACAGAGGTACGAAGATGAGTCATGGGCTAGTTAAAAGTTAATGAAATGAATCCACATGGGTAGGATTGTCATTTGACCCTCCTTCTAGCGTCAATTATGTTGACGAGTCTGAAATCACCATTTATCAACAATAGGGGTTACCCCCAATAAGAAGTCCCAATTAGGCCTCTCACTTTTTGGAATAGGAAACCCATTTGGATTCTAGCCCGACAACCATTGTTGTATTTGGTTTTACCAGTTGCAGCCTGGTCCACCGATGAGGGTGAATGATGGATGGTTATGCAAACAAAAGATATAGATGAAAACTATGTAAATGTAGGAATCTAATCTACTTCTAATCTATCCTATCCTAGCTAGGAGTTAATTAACATAAGTGAATGAATTGTGACATGAAACTAACTCTACCAATAGCTTCACCTATGTGGCTGAAATGAAGAGATAAAGTTAGATAACACATGCACATGAATATATAACTAAAATAGTCTAGGTCACTATATCACATACATTGGCAACTCATATGCTCCGGACATGAGAAATAATGAAGAAAAACAAAACTTCAAGAAAACACATATTGCATCAAAATAGTCCATAAACAAACATGATCTTACAACCCATGTGAACAAAAAACATTCTTCCTGAAATAATTTGCAGGAGAATAACAACACATGGGATTCCTACTCTCTATCAAAATTTGTCCCTAAGGGCTTCTCCGCATTAACAGTTTCAACAATAGTACATGAAAAATCTAAGGAAAACTCTCCAATTTTAGTTGACACTATACCCCCAAAATAGTTCAGTAGTGTACAATGTTTGAAGATCCAAAACCACTTTCTTTTGGTATAATTTTAGTATTTATTGGGGTTGAACATGACTCTTGGCCTAATTCTCCTAACCCCCCATGACCTTTCGTTTTCCAACATTTGTCTTTATTCCCTTTGTAATGATGAGAGTGAAACTACAAAAGTTACATTTCAAATTTGTCCTCCATCGCCGATAGGCCATAGTGTATTTTGGTTGTAGTGGACATCATTTCTCATAATGACTAGTTCAAACATTGGGGAATTGATCATTATCCGAGTTGGATAGTCGATCATCATGGAATTCATATCTCTTCTTCAATCATTTGCATCAGATTTTCTTTGTTGGTCCTCTATCATTGTGGTGGTTGTTACTATTGTTGTTCTGTCATCCTTGGTTGTAGATCATATCATCAGGATGTTGAGTATGAACTCTTCTCAAAATTGGTTATTCAACGCCATTTAACTGACAAAAAATTAGTGTCCTCAGTGTAATTTATCGAAAAAAAAACATCTGAACCCATAGAACTAAAAATATAATTAATTGAGAATCATGTGAACTTCTTTGAATTCTATTCTTGGTTCCTCTCCTCATGATTGAGGTGTTGTATTCTCCTCTGGATGTCGATGAGGTTCCAGGTCCGAATCCTAAAAAATGAAAAATCCAGTGATGAATTTCTCATATCGCATAGTTGTAAAGTTATATATCTCGAAACGACCTTTCCAATGCTAGAAATAATGTGTGAAATGGATGCCCGAGTCAAAAGTTATGGTTGAAATACATAAGGTAGTCTCATGGGGTCATGTTGTTTCAGGACAATCTGCACAAACTACTCTGCTTGGTGTATTTGATTGCCCGTTGGTTGTGAGTTTCTTTATATTGTTGGTCTCTGGTAATTACCCTTTATCACTGTCAATATTACAGCTATCACGTGATCTCCTGTTGGCACCGAAAGTCTAATGAAACCATCATAAGGGTTAATGTATAGGCTTGCACTCTTTTCCCCATACGAAAAATTCCAATGCGTTTGACATCAGACCAAAAGGCTATGGGTTTAACTCCCATTGCAGCTGATTTGAACTGAGTATTCTTTGTACCATTTATGATGTATTCCCAGATTTTCCAATTATGAATGTAAATTCAAATCAGTTTCGCATTCGTGAGAGAGTTTTTTTTGACTCCTTCTATCATAATTCAAACATCCTCATGTAGATAATGGGCTTGGATATTCAATCGATGTCCTCCATATTCGTCATGACTACAATGGCAAGTGATTAACAAGTTTCACGCGATAGATCTTAGAATGATATTCCTTTTCAAATCATCATACACGCRCTGTCAAGAGCACGAATTAGAGTTTCAGAGCCAAGGTTTGGTGCCATGTATTCTTACCTCTGTTTTGCACTCCTATGTATGGAAGAAAATCAAATCCAACCAACATATGTTATCTGCCAATATAATCTTAGATAATAAGAGGGACCCTTACATCTGTCAATTTATGGTACGCCTTCCATATGAGAACATTGGGATTATTCTTTCAATCTATATGGCTAAGGTAGTGGGTGGGCAAGTACCAATGGAGTCACAACCACTAGTGTCTTTGTATTCTCTTGTAATCTAGAATCGTTCATGTATTTTCTGATTTGAACTTCTCTTATACTCAAACAACAACGTGGAATGGTTGAAAGAAGTCAGTTTCACGAAGACATGATCCTTTGAAGATGCTCTGAGTAGTTTGTAGGGAAGCATAGTCCGAAAGATGACTACCTCCACCACAAGCAAGTACACAAATTGTTGTGTGAAAGGTTCCTGAAAAATGTGACTTTTCTTCACTCGCGCAGTAATTTTCATCAACATGGCATGATCTTTCATAGTTGAGGACATGGCCGAAGAAGGCAATGTCAACCTTATACTTTTTCCATTTTTTTCTTTTTCTTTGGTAAATCTCTCTTTCCATTGGTTCTCTGAATCAACCATGAAGGGAAAGTGTTTGCGCACACGCGGATAGGTTCAAGACCCTGGGTTCAAGGTAATTAGTCCAACAAAACCCTAATAGTTTTTGGAGTGTTACGTGCATTTTCTATGCCATGTGTTTGACTTCCTCCTTCTCCTTCAAGAATTTGAAGGCCTTTCCTTCCGCTTCACTTTTTTCTATCGTGGATTTCTCTTCCTGTCCCTCTTCTTTGCTCTTCTCCTTTTCTGCAAGTTCCACTTGTTTTTCTACTRTGCATGTTTCCTYGAGTGYAGCGATGCACTATTTTTGTAGTTCTACCTTCTATGATTCTGCTTTGTCCAACTCATTGGCTGCAATATCTATCCGTAACTGTATTTCCTRGGTGATGTTGTTGTGYAGTACCTGTATTAATTCCATTGGTATCTGGGAGACGACTAAGTTCACGTGACTTAGGCCTTGCAACTTCTCCTATACTTCAGGGTTTGGTAACCCGACTATCTRTACTGGGATTTTGAGTACTCGACGCTCTGTTGTCGTCTGTGATGATACCCCAGTCCTTGCTTCCACTGCTATGCCTCCTTGGGATGTGTCTGCTCCTTACGTAGGTTCCAACCARACTGTCTCTATTAACTATTATGGCCTCGAGAATTRGCCATGCACCTTCGTTTGTAGTGCTTCATGTTKCTTTTTTGTCTCTTTGAGGACTTCTTTCRTGGCATACCTTAGTCAGTATCCAATTCGATCCATGCAGTCATCTATTAGTGCGTAGAATACTTGTGGATTTTGAGCCTTTTTCTTCTTTTGTACAAATGACCTTGTTCTTTGGTCCTCCCATTTCCTTCATGATTGAGGTAAGGGTTGTGGAGGTTGATTTTTTGGCCTTGTTTCTAGCACTTCCTCTGTGCCATTGCCTCGATCAGTGTCTTTTGCACCATTATCAAGAGGGTTCATTTCTATCTCTATGTGTTGTTTCATTTCATTGTTCCCCCCTGCGTCACTGCATCCCCTTCTACGTGTACCTTCCAGTCTAGTTCCTAATCCTGCATAACTAGCTGGATGTCCTCTTTGATTATCTTATATTTCATTTTGACCCACTCCTCCCTAGGATCCTTCCTAGCTTTGATGTACCTTCCTAGCTTTGATGTACATATGGTGCCTATATTCTCATAATTCCATGACTGGGTTGTATGCCTCCACCATATGTGGCGATATACACAGTGATTTATGGATACTATGGTGAATTCTTTCACCATAGAGAAAGAACTCTATGTTGGTTTCCATCTACCTCCATTTGATTTTCAAGAACCATAAGTTATGGTATTTTTCTGCGACGCATGGCTTCCCCCTTAGCCCTAAGAACTACATGTCCTCCGTTGCTTCCCATGCTATGAATGTAATCAAGATCAATATCTAGGAGTAGTGAAATTCCATCCTCTTATATTTGGCTTCAACACAATCCAATAGGAACTAGTTCAACAAGAAAGGAGTCCATCTCATTGTAGTGCCCTCTACACATTCCTTTGCGACAACTATGACCCATGCTGGGACTTGATCCTTCCTGCATTCTCATATCAATTTTCATGCTAACATATGTGTGGCTATTTTAACTATGAGTTCGTGTATAGTTGGCACATCCAGGCCGCGTACCCCTCTGACTATGCGAAACTTCACTCACATTTCCTCTCACAGTGCTCTTTTTGTCTTCTTAT
>SNQJ01S0029764.1:56828-97832 GCA_010110895.2 Picea sitchensis
TCATCTTGTACTTGAACATTTATGTGGGGTAAAAGGAGGTTTCCCCCTCGAAGAGGCTTATTATCTAAAATTATCTCTTTTTCAAGGTGTTGAGTACTTATTCTGAGGTTTTTCTATGCTATATTGATATTTGGTTCTTAACAATTAATATTCATGGAAAAGAAATTGATTAAGTGTGAGAATCAAGTGCACATGAATTATTATTAATATCCATGAAAAAGAAAGTAATTAAGTGTGATAATCCACCTCACATTTGGTTTCCTATTTTTTACGGAAGGTGGAGGATCTCATGGATGGTTGAAATACTTCCTCCTTAAAATACTTGAGATATTTTTCCTCCCCAAAATCATTAAGAGATATTTTCTCCCTAAATATCTTAGAGATCCCTTTCTTAGTGGATCTAATGAGAGATCCTCTCCATGGTGGTTAAGCCTCCAAATCCTATATAATGAGGGATTTCCATGGATGAGGGGAGAGACGAGTTTAGAGATACCAAACTTATGATCTAATGAGTGAGGAGAATAATTAGTGAAAGTATTGTCATTCTGATCGTGGAGCTTTTGAGCAAGGGTTGGAAAAAGAGAGCTTGGTGAGGTTGCTACATCTGCATCTACATTTGTAAGTACTTTTCTTTGTTCTCATTAATATATATGTGTTTGTACTATTTCATTCAATTTTATGTGCATTTTTCATGGACTTGTTCCTTTTGGATAGATCTAGTTTGAAGCTAATTAAGGTAGAATAGGAAGTATGTTTTGTCTTTGTTGTTCACTGCATTGCAGGGTTCGTTGAAGAGCTTGGAGATCAAGATCAACCCAGATAGTGAGAAGAAAAACTTCATAAAAGGTACTCATATCTTCTTCCCTTTCTTCTTTGATTGGTTTAACTTCTTCTAAAGGAATTCCAGTATCCAAAGTTAGCACCTTTCTGTCTTGGTCATAGGGGCCTAAGATCCAAGAGGGAATTCACTTGTCCATAGGGGAATTTTCCTACAACAGAAACTGGTGACTCCATTGGAGATTGAACTCCTATTTGTATTTCCTTGGTTTTTCCCTACCCTTTTACCACCTTTCAGATCACTTTTAGTAGTTTTTCATCATCCATTTTCCTTCTCCTACCTTCACTAGCAATTTCACCAATGTTTGTGCATTCTGGGTGAGTTTTTCTTCATCGTTTTTACTGTTTTTTGAATTTTTGGGTGGCTCAAGGCCCCCCTATAGGCCATACCAGAGTGCCAACACTCCCCTATAGTTTCTTAGGGAGCGTTGCAACACTCTGTACACCCTTTTTGGGGAGTGCTAGTCTCTTTTTTGAGAGTTTTTGCCTTCTTTTGCTCAGTCTTTTGCAGTCTTTTTTGCAAAGATCTTTACCCGGAGTCTGTGGTTGGTTTGTGAAGTTGTTTGGATTGGTTTTTTATGGTATTTTATGCTTATCACTCCCTATTGTCTTTATTGGAGCTTGAAACTTTTTCATAAATGTGAAATTGCCCTTTCTAGCTGCTTGTTTTGTCGAGACAATTTGGGTATTTTCTCTTTATCCCTGTCTTTTCTTGGATTCTTCTCTGCATTATCTTATACTCATTGAATATTTGTCAATTTTTGAATCATTGATTGATTTCTTGTTAGAACAAGTTTCTACTTGTTTTCTTTCAGTTCTCATTGCTTTGAGTGCATGCTTTGTTTGAAACCTTTGTCGCTTCATGTCTTTTGCATCTGCATATGACTCTTTCTTTTAATTGAAAGTTGTGGAGCATTGAAGGATTTGTATCTACTTTCTTTATACATTAGAATCAAACAAAGAATATAGATTAATCATTGCTTTTGGGTAGTGAAACTAGCTTGCATTTGAAGTAGCGAAATTGCATGGTTTTTGGCATTTTGGGACATTGTGCATCTGGAATAATGAAGTCTTTTCTCCTTCTTGTAATATAGATTTCATGGAAGTGAAATGTTTGCATTCTCATTTATTTGCATTGTTTGGAGTCGATCAAAACATAATTTAGTCCACGGAATTTTCCTCTTGAGTAAGAAACAACCTTAAAATCAAGCGCTAAACTAAAATTTATTAGAAATTTTTATATTTTTTGGTAGCAAACCTACATTAGCTTATAGTGTAGGGCTTTTGAATAGGTGTGAAAGATAACTTTCCAAAGCTAGAAACAAAAATAGAATCTTGATCTAGGGAGTGGTGAAATCCATTTACTACATTTTGTCTGGGAAGCCCTTCTCATACAAGGGTCAAACCCGAGCTCGCATTGAGACTAGCAGAGTTACTCACCCTTCTTTGTTGGTCTTGGTGTAGATATTGTGCATATTATGGGGGTCACTTGAAGGTATACCCACAATGATGAGTGGAAGTCTTTCAAGTTTATTTATGGATAGATACCCTTCCCTTGAGCATGGATCAAACTGTCGATTGTTTCCCCAGGCATCACTATTGTAGTTGGTAACCTTAGTGGCCTATCTCTTTAGGGTATCTACATAAGATGACTGTGGAGGGGAAAGTCTTCACGGTACCTAGAATCGATGTTGGCCAAACTCACTTGGGCTCCTTGGAGGGTATACCCATGATTATGTGTGGGAGCTTGCACCAGGGTGTAAGTCCGTTAAGAAGGTTGTCAACGTAACTCTTCCACCCGCTCTATCTCATCCCCTCCTTACTTTGTTCCCATGACATTGGATTTCATCCCCAACTAGTGTGCTCATTGTGAGAAGGTTTTGTTTTCTTGCTTGCTTACTAGATTTTTAGTGTGTGTTGTTTGTTCTCCCTAGCAGAATCTAGGTTGGATCTTTATTTTTATGGCGTCAATTCCCGGAATGACCAATGAAGGAACCCCTTTTTGAAGGGAAACCTTTTTTTTTCCTTCTTACAGAAACATTGGTCCTCCTTACATCGCTACTTTGAGCCTTCTAGGTCTCAAAATTGGATTACCAGTATGGTTGTTTTCCACTCCAGTGATCTTGAATGTAGGTGCTTCAGATGTAAGCACACCACCCACACATCAACCTCATGTCGACCTTTATCCTTCTTCTCCCATAAGGTCTCCTTCCCTTTCTCCTTCTTCTCCTAGTGAAATCTCTAAAGAAAGTAGCCAAGTTGATAAGAAGAAGAAGAAATGGAAAGAGAAGAAGAAGAAGAACCAGAAAGGGACCAAGCCTCCAACCATATCATATGTTGGATCCAAGAAACCAACTACTATTAATCGTACTGGGAGTGTTGATGAGGTCGACAAGATGAACCGAAGAATATGAAACCCAAATTCCCTTGCAATCTTTGTAAGGGTGACCACTTTCTAAGGGATTTCCCTGGTCTTCCCAAGGTATTAGAAATGTGTTCCTCCACATCATCGGCCCCTACTGGTCATGTTGGTGATGCCCCGTCAACTAGAGACGTTAAGGTTGGTAAGAAGAAGAAAACTATCAAATTTCCTTGTATGTTATGCGAAGGTGATCATTATTCTCACCTTTGTCATCATATGGATGAGGCTTCTTCTCTTTTGAAAAGCTTCAATTTCCAATTGGTTATCATAAGATTTCCCCCAACCCATCATTCGTTGATGGAATGGTGAATCTAGTTCCATCCCCGGTCAGTCTAGTTGATCAGGTGGTCAATCTAGTTTCATCCTTGGTTGAACCACTAACCAAAGTAGTTGATCCAGTACTGTCATCGATCAGCCCCACTTTTCATGTGAAAAGTGAAACCCAAGTGACTGATCCAGTCCCGTCATTGGTCAGTCCCACCCTTCCTATGAAGAGTGCTAACATGGTAAATCCCACTCTTCCTCTGATGAGTTCCAAAGTGGTTGATCTGGTCCCTACATCGGTCAATCTGGTTGATCATGCAGTCAATATGGTCACATCCTTAGTTGAACCAGTTGACAAAGTGGTTGATCCGATCCCATGTTCGGTCGATCCTGCTCTCCCATCAGAGAGTGCAAACCAATTGGTTAATCTATTTCCACCTATTGACCCCATTCTCCTCTTGGGGAATGAAACCCAAGTGATCGATTTGATGCCATTATCGATCGATCCTACTCTCCCGCTAGAGAGTAAACCCATTTTTTCCCACGTTTTTCTCATTGGTACAGAATCTATCGTGTCGGGGACCATTTCTCCTTCTCCTGTGAAAACCCCTCAAAGTAATGAGGCCATCCTTTTTTATTGGGGTGTGCTAACTGGACCTTGTCTTCCCTCCCACATTCCCGTCAAGATTACAGTACAGGTTTGTGGTAGGGACATTCCTCATACATTGATAGATGAAGGTTCATTCGTTAGTATTTTGTCCTCTATTGATTGGAAAGCTTTGGGTTATCCTCAGCTTGTGTTGGTTACCCAGACTCTGTTCTCTTTTAACAGAAGAACCAGTCACCCTTTAGGGATTCTTCCCTAGTTTCCCATAACTTTGGGAGGGAAAATTGTCTTTATTGATGTTATTGTAGTCCAGGACCCCTTGGATTTCGATTTACTCCTTGGAGGAGATTATTTCTATGCCATGAAAGCTATTGTGTCCACTCTTTTTCATGTGATATCTTTCTAGCACGATGGAAGAATGGTTACTATTGATCAACTTTCATTTGTTCGCCCTCACTTGACCATCAACCCAATGAGCTCCCTAAACGGTTCTTATATGCAGTCGGTATCACCCCTACCACAGGTCAATTATGTGGCGTTGTCTCCCATGACTTCAACTTCCGATGACTTATATCTGGTAGTTGACATGGTGATCTCTTTGGTAGGGCTATTGGAGCCTATTCTCCTAACCCCTATCACGGACCTTGACATGTGTTCCTACTAGAGTGTTTTTCTTAGGTCCAGTGAATATCTCTTAGAAGCCATGTCCAACTTGTGTTCCTTGACATAGTATCCTTCCATAGCGTTGTCCTCTTAGAATCCATGATCAATAAGATTCCATGAGCACAATTTCACTTCTCTGTGGCAAGCTCGTTAAAAAATGAAACAGAGGCTTTGAGCATAGTTTTTTTTTTCTATGAAAAGTTCGTTAAAAAATGAAACAGAAATTTGGGGATTGAACCCGTATCCTTGAGCATATTTATTTTACTGTATCAAGCTCGTTAAAAAATGAAACATTCACCTCTCATACCAAGTCAATTTTTTCGTTAGGTCTCGTTTCTTAACCTTCATTTCATCCACCTATATCATTTTTCTCCATCTAGTACAGAAATTGGTGACAACCTCAAAGTCGGTGAATGAATTGAAGTTTTGGGGGCATGTCTCCAGCCTTTGATTATCATTCTGGAGTTATTCCACTATATTTTCAATATGGGGGCACAGTACCAACCATCCATGGGTATCCCAACCTTTGGAAATCACGTTGGTAATTTACAAGCATACGTTTAGTTTTGTTTCAAGATTGTGTAAAAATGAAACCAATACCGAGCTTAGTCTTTGTTCTTTCTCGTGCTCGCAAATACATGAGAATGAAATCGAGTATACTTTTATCACTTTTTTGGACTCATAATGGATAGACGAAAAAGGAACCCCTTGGATTCTCCTTTAATCTCTTTTCAAACTCTCTAAACATGAAAATATTGTTGAGTGATCTTGCTTTCTTTCCCACTCATTAAAAGGTTTGAAAGGGTGTCTTTTGAGTGATAATGTATCTCTTTTTCAGCCTCGAAAGACTAATATTACGAAAAAATACAACCTTGTAGTCTTCTTTAAGTTCTTTTCAAACTCTATAAACATGAAAAATCACCGATTTTACCTTCTTTGGACTCGTTAAAAAAATCATACATTGAAGGGCCCATATGGGACCGAACCCTTACTTCTTCCAGTTTGTTAAACAAAGGAAGAGGGACTTACCGAAGGTGAGTTATATAGATCATGTGTTTCCCTCCTCGAGCTCGTTAAATTAAAAAGAGGTACTCATCTATCTGGATGGGGGAAAATTTGAAGGAAGCAAGCCAAGTCATTTTTGAAAACATCACTAGTCACTCTTACAGTCACCCTTGAACATGGCACTTTGTCTTTGCATACATTTTAATCCGTTGAACCTTTACACTGAACCAATCCTCTGAGTTTCTTTACTCCTTTGGATCACTCGACGAATGTCACAGTGTCCATCGCATCATCATGTTTTGGTCCATGTCATGTTTCTGTTGTTGTCCCTCAGTGCTCAAGGGAAGTATCTGCCTCAAGAGTCAACCATCACAAATATCCTGTTTCAATACCCGTGTCAGTCCATGTTCATTTGATATACCAATTTACATTTTCATGTCAATTTTGTGTCATTGATGGGGGATACATCAAGGCCCTCCTACGATGATTCTATTCCTATCGACTTCAACACATCATCCAGGAACTAGACTTAGAAACCAGTTAGTACCTTGGGACCTGCATGCTTCAATGGAAAGCCTCCTCGCTTCCGACAGACAGTTTACATCATTGAACCTTGATTGGGTGATTCCATGAATGTTCGACTTCATCTCATCTATTCACATTCGCTGGAATGTAATAGGGTACCTTGGGAATCATTGACATCAATGGTGATTTCCCTCACACTTGTTAACGATTTACCTCATTGACCGATAATCAAGTGGTTTCTGCCATGTTTGACATCAGAACATCTATTCACATGGTTAGACTCGTACCGCATTAGGATCAGTAAGAATACCCTGGGTTGAGTGTTCACTCTGATATATACTTTACCCAGGCTGCGAAAGGAGATCATTTGAGCACATTGATATATATACTGTCACATAGATCCACTTTGTATTGGTATGTGGCTATGTTTTGTCATATCATAGATCCACTATGTATTTCTAGTGGCTACGATCAGTTCATGTCATGGAAGTATAGATCCACATTGTATCCATGGTCGCTATACTCTTCAGTCAGTAGGATTATGGATCTATGGTGTATTTTATGGTGGCCATACCTTGAAAGTATTTTATCACTCAAGCATAGGTATGCCTGCTTTGGGTTTGAAACATGTCATAACATTTGTTTAAAGGTTTTTTGTAGCTTCTACCAGGTTCTTCAAGTCTGCACCCTTCCTTTAAATATTTGTAAAGTGTTTTGGCCATCATTCTCTCTTCTGACCTCACACTTTAGGGGGCATTCTATTACACATGAAATTTGCACACCTAGGTACCTCGCCCTAAGTGTCGTAAAGTGTCATATAAGTGTCTCATACACCTTGAAACCATGGAATAACCTATGTCACAATCCCTAGTCAATGTGGAGGAGGTATATATTACATGAAGGCCAAAATACCAAGTACACATGAATTATTATTAATATTCATGGAAAAGAAATTGATTAAGTGTGAGAATCAAGTGCACATGAATTATTATTAATATTCATGAAAAAGAAGGTAATTAAGTGTGATAATCCACCTCACATTTGGTTTCCTATTTTTTAGGGAAGGTGGAGGATCTCATGGATGGTTGAAATATTTCCTCCTTAAAATCCTTGAGAGATTTTTCCTCCCCAAAATCCTTAAGAGATATTTTCTCCCTAAATATATTAGAGATCCCTTTCTTAGTGGATATAATGAGAGATCCTCTCCATGGTGGTTAAGCCTCCAAATCCTATATAATGAGGGCTTTCGATGGAGGAGGGGAGAGAGGAGTTTAGATATACCAAACTTATGATCTCATGAGTGAGGAGAATAATCAGTGAAAGTATTGTCATTCTGATCGTGGAGATTTTGAGCAAGGGTTGGACAAAGAGAGCTTGGTTAGGTTGCTACATTTGCATCTACATTTATAAGTACTTTACTTTGTTCTCATTAATATATATGTGCTTGGCCTATTTCCTTCAAGTTTATGTGTATTTTTCATGGACTTGTTCCTTTTGGATAGATCTAGTTTGAAGCTAATCAAGGTAGAATAGGAAGTATTTTTCGTCTTTGTTGTTCATTGCATTGCAAGGTTCGTTGAAGATCTTGGATATCAAGATCAACCCGGATAGAGCGAAGAAAAAATTCATAAAAGGTACTCATATATTCTTCCCTTTCTTCTTTGATTAGTTTAAATTCTTCTAAAGGAATGTCAGTATCCAAAGTTGTCACCTTTCTGTCTTGGTCATAGGGGTCTAAGATCCAAGAGGGAATTCACCTGTCCGCAGGGGAATTTTCCTACAACAACATGTCGGGTGTCTCCAAGGTTTAGGAGGTTGACCGCAATCTTACCATCTACATAACATTATCCATACTCTCAAAGAAAATTTGGTAATGGATCAAAATCACATAAAGCAGTAAGCAGATCATGGTCGTTTTGAACATCAATTTACGGAATTGGATCATGTGTTTCTCTACCTCCAACCATACAAGTAGAATTCACTCAAAACCCAGCAGTGTTAGAAACTTGCACCAAAATTTTATGGTCCTTACACTATTATCAAACGTGTGGGGTCAATGGCCTATCAGTTAGCTTTGTCCAGTCACTCCAAGTTACATCATTTTTTTCATGTCTCATACCTAAAGAAAGTGATTGGCACCAAATGCCACACCCAGACTAGCTTGTCTGAGTTGGATGAAGAAGGTTCCATTTGGTTGTAACCACAAACAATATTGGACCAGAGAGAGTATTGTCTCTATCAGCGCACCATTAAGGAATTTTTGATTCACTAGAAGGATACTCCACTAGAATATGCCACCTGGGAATCGGCTACCATTCTGCAATAGTTTCCTCTTCTTAAGCCTTGAAGACAAGGCTCTTTTTCAAGGGGGGAGGGAATGTTAGGGACCTAACCCCTCACATAGATAGAATAATGAATTTTCCATGTAATAAAGGTTGGAATTAGTTAATAAGGCCTAAATATATTTTTCATGTAATAAAATCCAACATTAGTTAGTAAGGCCTATTTAATAATGTGAACAATTCAATATAAGAAGACCAAATAAAATCCTTCACTTCTAGAAAGATCTTGCTCTAGAATGTTCTTTAGAAGATACAATTAGTATAAATAAGAGTAAGAGGAATGAGAAATCATGTCTTGGGAATTATTGTAATAGATATCTACTCTGTTGGAGGTTTCCCCCTTGAAGAGATCACAAGTGAACATTGATTTCTTTGAATAAAGGTATTATTTTTTGTATTTCTCTTCTCATATTTTGTTGTTCCATTGATATATGTTGAATATTCTTGTTTTTTCATATTACATATGGTACCTCACATATATTGATTTGTACATATGATAAAAAAACTTGGGCTGTATGATGTAGAACCTGTGAAGTCAATACCAATGTAAAGGAATTTTAGGGTGGTAGATCAAGCAGTATCCAAAATACTAGATATATTTTTTCTTACAAAAAAAATAATTTATGAAGCTAAAAGGATGTTGGACCTCGACCAAGTTTTGAGGAAACCTTGGTCAGGATTGACCACTTTTTGGACTTCGACAGGCTTGTCGAAGATGGAGCGCCCAGGTGGAGCTGAGATCGTGGATCTCACTTGTTTTGCGGGCTGTGTGGACCCAACAAGGGGTTCTTTAGGGTTTTTGAAATGGGTTATGGGATGTCGTCCCATGGGTTCTCCCATGTTTAGGCCTTTTTGTAAGGGATTGTAAAAGTATAAATAAGTAAGAATGTATGGTAGAAGAGTAGTGGAGTGGATAGTAGGAAGTGGCTAAGTGAAAGTGGTTCTGAGTTGCTTTGTGCAACAGAATGTGTATGTAAGGCTTTGTGCTCGATAGAGGAGTTGGCTCTGTGCATTGACCTAATTTTGGGTGGTGCTCAGTGCGCAGATCTCCTGTCCTACGTGAAGCTCGACTCTGTGGCTTAGTGCATAGGAGCAGATGAATGTAAGAGATTGAAGAATAATAAAGAAGATGAAGCAGTTGGTGGACGTATCCCCACATTGGGGTGAACCACGTATATCTTGTGTCTTTGGTTTGATTTGTGCTATGTTATTTATGTATTGATTTTCTTAGTGCCTTGATTATAATGCAAGATAGATAGATCTTTTGATGCTGAGTGATTTACTTAAAGATGAATGAAGGTTAGATCTAACCTAATGTTATGTGCTAGGTAGTTGAAGTGTTTACCCTTTCTCATTACCGCGTCAGTATTTATTAAGGTTTTGTTCTACGATGTTAATGAAGCTCAAGAACTAATGCATATTATCTTCTAAGTGTTGCTAGAATATTCTATGAAGTTTTATAATCACATATCTGTGTCCCAGCTTGGTTACAGACACCTGAGTCCTGTAACCCCCCCTACTTCTACCTCGGGTGAGACTTCGCCTGCTTCACAAGTGTTGTCGAAGGGCCAGTAGTTAGGGTTTTGTTGGTGCATTGTTGAAGCGTTGAACCCTGGGTTTGCCCCTATGCCAGAATGAGAGGATAAGTCGAAGCAACATAAGGCAAGAGAATTAGTTTTTGAGGTTGAAAGAACGCAAGAAATTTTGAAGGACCTATCCATGCAAGAAAGAAGGATACCCACCCAGGAATTAATAAGAGAAGGGATATTAACTTCGAATCCTTTAAGAGCACATCAACAATATGAATTCATTACGCTAGGAGAAGATAAGAATAAGAAGGGGAAGAGGAATCTAGAAATAGTTAGAGAGACTCATATCATAGGAAAGAAGGCAAGGAAGCTCAGTAAGAAGAAATCTAAGTTGGAAAAGATACATGACGCTACAGAGAAAAAATGGAAGACTTCACAGGAGGCAGGTTCATCAGATTTGAACCTCACCGGAACAACATGACCGCGCAGAATGGGACTTCGCCATGGTGAAGCTATATGACCATTGGAGGCACCCCGCCCATTAGAACGATGCTCCAGAATGGCTAGAAAACACATTTATGGGCAGATGGACCACTTTTGGGACGTTGAGATCGTGCCATAATGGACAGATTCGCATTGATGGAAGCATCACTACCCATTAGAAGAATCTATTACGAGGCCCCGCTCATTTAACCCGTCAGACGTGCGTCGAGATCACTTTTTTCCACCCGTGATTAACTGAGATAACAAAGAATTGATTGTGTGTCGAGCTACATTATCATAAACTAAACATTGTTTTTTGTTTGTCTACCTCGTTTATTCGTTTGCCTACCCTGAACTATATGTTTAATAGTGAGAATGTCGAGCGAACCTAGTGCATTAAAAAATTCTATCAAGGAAGTCCTCAAGAAGCTTATGGTTGAAAAACCGTTATCTGAAGGAGTACAGGCGTCATCGACTAGGGGACTGCAAGCTTCCCCCTCGACTGGACATTGTTTGGGTCGTGTCAACCCCGCGACCGAGCAGCGAAGTAAGCATCGTGGCGATATGGCTAATGAAAAACAGATCCCGTCGATCTTACCAAACTATATCCCACCTTTGGATGGCATACTTAACCATGACATCATTCCATGTGATTATGAATACACTTTGATCATTGCGTACATTCCGAAGGGAATTCGCGTAGTCGGGGGGCAGTTGGGACAGATCCCATTACTGAAGAGCAATGATTTCAATCTCAACAACATAAAGAACTATGATATGCTCGCACCCAATATATACTTGATGAAGACTACTGGGAAGAAGCCTCGCCTAGTCTCCCAGTCAGGTATTAAGGAGCTGGCGCAGTCCACTATACTAAATGTGATGAAGATTCCCCATTTTGGCCGTCACCAGGAGGTTAGCGCTTGTGTTAAACTCCTATTGTCATGATACCAAGTGGGATACCTGTGGATCGATCAACAGATTACTGTGGATTCAATGTTGATCCATATGATTATAGAATTAAGAATGCAAGGACCCGACCCTCAGCAGTTTTACCCAGGGAAGGCCTCGGACCGCTCCCTGGCACAGCGCATCAAGGAGGCTTATGGAAAAGTTGAAAGGAAAAGTGAGGCTACAAGGTAGCCTCTATCCAGGATGGCACAATGTGCCTCACTTTCCAACTCATAGCTGGAAAGATCATAAGAAAGAACCGCCCCACACAGGTCATTGGGTTCGTGGTGGACCTCACGGGAAAATGTGTGGAGGGTATGCAGATGAATTGGGTGATTTACCTCATCAACAAACTTGAGAAATACTGTCACGAATCTCAATATCTAGGATACAAATTCCACTTTAGCTAGCTAATCATGTTGATTGCATTTTTCGCTTGGAAAATGCCTGAAAGAGCCACCTTTCCGGAGATTGAACCATCGGAGTCGTTGGCCGCTAGGTTCTCTACCTTGTGGTACACCAATGATATGTCGAAGAAATGGCAGTCAAATGTTGTGTTCCATGCATATTATCAGCAACTAAAGGTTTCCATCAAGTCATTCTCATGAATGACACCATGCACCTTGCACTAGTGCAAACCGATAGCCAAGTTCCACGCAGATCCACATTTTATCTATATCATTGCATGCAGAGATGAGAGCAAGGAAGAGCTACAATCATATTACAAGCTGACAGATGAAGACATGGAGTAGACCACGAAGGAATGGCAAGAGGATTTCCTTGTACCTATTGTTGATGCAGAACTCTCCGACACTGACATCATAAGAATCCCCTTAGTCACTCGAGTCGAACATGTCGGACAGTCCAGTGGGATGAAGAAGAATAAAAAGAAGGAAGAAATCTAGGATATAAAGAGAGATGAGGAAGACAACACTTATGAATAAAATGGATCTAGGTCGCTAGGAGGAGGAGGAGATGAACCATATGGACAAGGAGGAGGGGATGAAGGAGAAAAATAGGGAGAAGGTGAAGCTACACCTCTGAAAGATCCCCCTACTGAAATAGTAACACCGCAGAAAAGGAAGGTTTATCCACAGAAACCTTCAGCAAGAAAGAAGATGCACGCTAGCAAGCCCCAGTTGGAGGCCACGCTCATAGAGGATGATATCATTTTAGTCCATGGATCCATGGAAGATGCATCTGAGGATATCTTGCAGAGATATGGAGCAAAGCAGGAGGAGTTGTATGAAAGGGTTGAGAAGGAATTAAAGGAAATGCAATAGGCTATTCATTTAGTCTGTGCAATAACTACTGCGCCTTCCTCGTTGGAGACTGCAGAATTGGGGGATGAACCAGCCCAATTGAGAAGATTAGAATATGCGACAGAAGCTTGACTTTAGAAAATGCAGGAAGAAAAGGAGAAGTCTACAGAATCCTTGAAACAAGAGAAAGAATAAGCCCTAGAACAGTTACGCGTAGCGCGGTACTATGTAACCGCCTACAAAAAGGAGAAAGAAGAATTTCATGTGATGGTCTAGGAGGAAAAAGTCCAACTACATAGAGAAAAGGAGAAGGTGTTCACAGAGAAGGCCATGGTTAAGGAAGTTGTGAGAAAATCATGTCACTCTTTTCCAAGTTTTGCACAGGAGGAATAGGAGTTGGCCGAGGTTCAAGTGGAGAAGCTCGTTGAGACCATACAACAGATTCAAGCAAGGATAACAGAGTTGGAGGTCCAATAAGTACCGAGCACTCCATAGGAGGTGCATGACCAGAGGGAGGAAGATACTAATAACACAGTAATAAGGATAAGGCCCTCGCCTTAGAATGAAATAGATGAGAGATAGAAGTGCGCAGACATACAAACTCCTCACAAAAGATTCATAGCTA
Organism: Picea sitchensis; assembly: GCA_010110895.2. NCBI lineage: Eukaryota > Viridiplantae > Streptophyta > Pinopsida > Pinales > Pinaceae > Picea > Picea sitchensis. The sequence goes on from SNQJ01S0029764.1 coordinate 70,344, forward strand.
AGGAAACTGTAAGCGCATTTACAGGAGCTGCAACAGCAGGCACTATTAGTACAAGCACAGATGAAGCTACTCACTGTGGTGGAAAGAATGAAGAGGTCCCAGGAATAGTGTGTGGTACAACAAAAGATTACCGCCATCCAGGGCAGAGTAATGGAAGTCATGCAGAAGATGCAACTGGTGTAGGATTAAGCCTGCAAGGTGTTTGAAAAAATTGAGGGACAAGGCTCTCAATTGGACCAAGTGGTTGTGACAATAGAACAACACCTGGAAGGGCCTCTTATAGAGAAACATATCCAGGATCTCATTGAGCAAGAGGCTTAGAAAAAGAATCAAATTGAGGGAGCTGGAGTGAATATCGAGGCCTTCGAGGCAGCATTTCCTAGACTTGAGTGACTCAAGACGAGTCACATGTGAGTGTTGGGGGCTTGTTGGCCCTCGACCAAGTTTTGAGTAAAACTTGGTCAGGATTGACCACGTTTTGGACTTCGACAGTTCGGTCGAAGATGGAGCACCCAGGAGGAGTTGAGATCGCGGATCTCACTTTTTTTGTGGGCTGTGTCAACCCAACAAGGGGTTATTTAGGGTTTTTTTAATGGGTTATGGGATGTTGGCCCATGGGTTCTCCCATGTTTAGGCCTTTTTTTAAGGTATTGTAAAAGTATAAATAAGTAAGAATGTATTGTAGAAGATTAGTGGAGTGGATAGTAGGAAGTGGATAAGTGAAAGTGGTTCTGAGTTTCTTTGTGCAACAGAATGTGTATGTAAGGCTATGTGCTCAATAGAAGAGTTGGCTATGTGCCTTGACCTGATTTTGGGAAGGAGGATCTGGGGCTCAATGCGCAGATATCCTTCCTACGTGAAGCTCGGCTCTGTGGCTTAATGCACATGAGCGGATGAATGTAAGATTGAAGAATAATAAAGAAGATGAAGCAGTTGGTGGACGTATCCCCACACTGTGTTGAACCACGTATATCTTGTGTCTTTGTCTTGCTTTGTGCTATGTTATTTATGTATTGATTTTCTTAGTGCCTTGATTATAATGCAAGATAGATAGATATGTTGATGCTTAGTTCTTTACTTAAATATGAATGAATGTTAGATCTAACCTAATGCTATGTGTTAGGTGGTTAAAGTGTTTACCCTTTTTCATTACTGCATCAGTATTTATTAAGGTTTTGTTCTGCGATGTTAATGAAGTTCATGAACTAATGCATATTATATTCTAAGTGTTGATAGAATATTCTGCGAAGTGTTATAATCACAGATCTGTGTCCCAGCTTGGTTACAAACACCTGAGTCTTGTAACCCCCCCTACTTCTACCTCAGGTGATACTTTGCATGCTTCACAGGTTTTGCCGAAAGGCCTGGTAGTTAGGGTTTTGTTGGTGTGATGTTGAAGCGTTGAACCCTGGGTTTGCCCCTGTGCCAACAAAGGATATCCCTTGGGTGGAAATAGGAGGGGCCTCAAACTCCTTACCCACTCTTTTGCATACTAATAAAGAGGACCCAAGCAGGTTGGTACCTTCAAGTTTAACCTTGGTTAGCTATAAGAAGAGGATTTTCTTAACCTAGTTCAATATTGTTGGCCACACTATAATGACTCTACTAGCTCCTCAATCATGTTTTAATTTGGCAAGTCTAAAGAAATTTAAAACAAAAGTAATGGATTTGGCCAAGGCAAAGTATCATGATTTAGATTCGAACCTAAGGGCTGTTGAAACTCAACTTAATGAAATCTATGAACAAAAATAGTGGTGTTATTTTTGAGGAGGAAAAAAAACTACAAGTGGTAGATTATTCCAAGAAAAAAATGGAAGAATGGAAGAAATACAAGTCGAGAATGAAGAGAAGGGAAATTTAAATGGATAAGGGAAATAAAAATACATTTTTTTTTCATCAATATGAAAATCATAGGAGTAATATAAATATAATTTGGGAACCAAAGGACCCAAAGGGTGTTAATTCTAGGAAGTTTCAATACCTTGCTAATTTAGGGTTGTCTACTTTTAGTCTCATTATAAAAATCCAGACAAATCCACTATAGATAATATTATACAAATGACATCCTACTTCCCAAGATTTATTAAAGATGAAGAGAATGAAGAGATGTTGCTGAGAGTTGTCAAAGTAAAAATTGAAAGTTGTCCTTACTTATGCATGCATGTGCACATCGGTGGCCACCCACATATTCCACTAGCTCAAATTACAGTTTCCATCTTGGCAGTTTTTCTAGAGTTTTTCGGGTCCCAAACTTTTGGGGATGTTTGATGCCCTAAATGATGTTTTTTTAACTTAGCATTGCATAATATATCATCATTGGGATGTATTGGGATGTTTGGAATGTTTACTCCTCTACTAGACCTTTCAAAAAGGGGTATCGATCACCCCAAGAAGAGATTGTATGCAAAAGGTGTGCCTTTGGGAAGTTGACGTATCAACTACCCCCATCAGGGCCCACAAACCTTTTGGTGTTTCATCTTCCGGGGTTAGGGTTTTGGATGTTTAGGGTTTTCTCATTTATGCTTTATGTTAAAAAGGTGTTTGGAGCCTCATTGTAATCATCTTCTTGCAAATTAGTGTAAATGACACATCTCTCTTAAGAGATAAGCTATTGTCATTCTAACTAGCTTGTGTGATTTACATTTTACAGTCTTTTATATTCTAGACAGTCATTAATAGAATCTGAGTTTTATTGTTTCACTGTATTACTATGCTTGTTGGCCCTCGACCAATTTTTGGAGAACCTTGGTCGTTTTTTACCATTTTTGGGACTTCGACAGGCTGGTCGAAGATAGAGCGCCCAGGCGAAGCAGAGATCGCGGGATCTCACCCCTTTTTGTGGGATTTTTGGGTTTAGGGTTTATGTAACGGGTATGGGATGTCGTCCCATGGGTTTTACCCACGTTTTAGGCCCCTTTTGTAATATACAAATAAGTAGCTAGGCAATGTAAGAAGGAGTCCATTGTAAGCCAGTGAGCTAAGTGAAAATAGTTGTGAATGCTTAGTGCATATTGTGTGTTGAGAACTTGCAAAGCTAAGTGCAAGTGATTGTAAGAAGGTTATGTGTTGTGCCAAACTCGGGGAAGGAGGATCTTTCAAGGTGAACGCAGATTTCCTATCCTATCCGGAGTAGGTTTTGTGTCATGTAAGAGGATTGAAAGAAGATAATAAAGAAGACGAAGATTTGGTGGATGTAGCCCCACGCTGGGGCTGAACCAATTATATCTTGTGTTGTGATTACTTTGTGTTATTGATGTCATTTATTCTTAGTATTGAATCTTTATGTATGTTAGATACATCTGATGGAGTATCTTAGTGCTTAGTGATATGAATGAATGCTATATATGATCTATTTCTATGTGTTAAGCGATTGGATGTGTTAGATCTTGTTGAATACCGCGTTGTTCTGTAATTAGGGTTTTACCTGCGATGTGGATAAAGGGTAAAATATAATGAATATTAATTGCTAAGGGCTCTGTTAAGTATTGTGATCATAGATCTGTGTCCCAGCTAGTTTGTAGACACTTGAGTCCTACAACCCCCCTGCATCTACCTCGGGTGAGACTTCATCTGCTTCGCAGGTATTACCAAAAGGGTCGGTAGTTAGGGTTTTGTTGGTGCATTGTTGAAGTGTTGAACCCTGGGTCTTCCCCTGTGCCAACAAATGGTTTCGTTGCTAGGACCTGAAACTGTGATTGTTGGGAACTGAGGAAAAGAGAAATATTTGTGCATAGATATGTTGTTGTAGTGCACAGTACTCTACTTGACTTGTGAAGCTTCGTTCCAATAAGAGAATTTTGATCTAAAGAAAAGAGGTAAGATCTTAAATCTTGGTGCTCTAATAAAGGTAAGATAAGTGGAAATTTGTTTTTCGAAATAATGGATCTAGGTATATTTGATAGATTTTGTCCTAGTCTAGAAATTAGGGAACAACTAGAATAAAGAAAATATGATATGAATAGATCTAATAGAAATAGCAAAAGATATGTTATCCCTATGCATAGAAAGAGTTGTTGGACTAACAAGTGGATGCAAGATCCTAGAAATAATTTTTTTGCAGGTCTATCACAGTGATCCCAGTGCACAGTACAGGAAAGGTTGGGGATCGTTTAAGAGAAAGAGAGGATTGAAATTATGTTATAATTGCATAAGACCGGGACATATTGTCAAGGAATGCCCTAGTAGAGGCCTTATTTGTCTTTGTTGTAAATACGTTGATCATGAAGTTTTATATTTCCCTAGAATGATTTCTAAAGTTGAAAATATGAACATGACACAAGAAAACCATGAGGAAGGTGAAGAGACTAAGAATATGCCAAAGAACCAGAAAGAATTTGAGGCTATATTATTGCAAATGAAAGAAACACTGAATGATCACAGAGACATCATTTTATTAGAGATATTAAAAGAGAAAGAGTGCATAGAAATAAGAATAGGAGACTTTGACATAGACTATGTATTGGATGTAGAAACACAGGTGAACATTATGCCAGAAAGTACTTGGGAAAATTTGGGAAAGCCTGCTATGATTCCTCCATTGGGAGGAATAGGATTGTTTAAAGGGAAGATGATAGCCCTATGTGGAATACTTACTCATGTACCTATGACTGCTCATGGAGCATCGACGGGAGAATAATTTGAGGTCATTAAGTTTGTTGAGAACAGCGCCCCCTTTGCACTTTTATTAGGAAGAACTTGGATTGAGAGAGATCAGATCTGAAGGAAAGAGGAAGAGGAAGCTATAGAACAGAAAAAGAAATAATTAAGGGATTTTAAGGCTAGGAAAATAGCGAGACTAATACAAGAGGACAAGGTTGAAGCAACTGGGGGCTAGAGACTTAGCTGTCGAAGTTGAAAGAATGCAAGAAGTCTTAAAGAACTTATCCATGCAGAAGAGTAGAGAACCTACTCCAGAAACAGTAAGAGAAGAAGTATTATCCTCAAACCTTGTGAAATATCCTCAACAGTGTGAAGTTACTATGCTAAGAAAAGATAAGAACAATAATGGAAAGATAAATATAGAGATGCAAATCACAGGGAAGAAAGCAAGGAAGCTAAGTAAGAAGAAAGAAAATCTAGAAAAATTGTAGGAGGTTCCAGAGAGGACTTCACAGAAGGAAGGTTTGCAAAACTTGAACCTCGCCAGAATAGAAGAATAGCACCGATTGGCACTTCACCACGTTGAAGCAATATGACCGTTGGAGGCATCCCGATCGTTAGAATGATGCACCAAAATGGCTAGAAACGCAGTTATTGTTGGAAAGACCACGATTGGACCGTTGGGATTGCGCCATAGCAGATGGAATTGTATTTATTGAAGCATTCATGCCTATTGGAGGAGTCTATTACGAATTTTTCTATTTATCCCGTCGAATGTTGCACCGAGGACACTTTCGCGAATTGTGATTATCCAAGCCCATAGAGAACTAATTGCTTCCGCGCAGTACTTATTGAGACCTCACCACCCATTATTGTTACCTTGAGTGTTTTTCCACCTATCTGATACATTTGATCATGAGTGCGCATGTCAAGCGACCTTAGTGCAGTAGAAAGAATCAAGGCATTGGACTTAGAATGCAAGCAATTAAGAAATCGAAGTGTGCAGACTTATGAGTGCCTTGTAGAGGACCCAGAACTAAGGACATTGGATTCACAGCTCCAGGAAGCAAAGAAACAAGCAGCGACAGTGCAAGAACAGTTGAAGGCATTGTCAGTAGTCAAGAAGATGAAAAGGTCACAAGAACAACGCGCATTTCAGCAACAGGTCCATGCCATCCAGAGTAAATTCATGGAAGTGACCCAGAGACTTCAACCGGTACAGGATGAAGCTTGCACACTTTTTGAGGAGATAGAGGGACAAGGTGCACAACTGGAACAAGTGGTCACCACAATGGAACAATGCTTGGAAGGACGTGTCACCGAGACAGTCATTCAGGAATTCGTCAAGCAGGAGGCCTTGGCGAAGAAGCAAGTCAAGTTAGCTCGAGCCAAGCTCGAGGCCTTCGAAGCAGAGTTGCCCAGATCAGAGTGACTCAGGATGATTCATAGGTGAGTGTTGAGGGCATGTTGGCCCTCGACCAAGTTTTGGAGAAACTTGGTCGTGTTTGACCATTTTTGGGACTTCGACAGGCTGATAAAAGACAGAGCGCCCAGGCTAAGCAGAGATCCTGAGATCTCTCCCCTTTTTGTGGGATTTTTGGGTTTAGGGTTTATGTAACGAGTATGGGATGTCATCCCATGGATCTTACCCATGTTTTAGGCCCCTTTTGTAATATATAAATAAGTAGCTAGGCGATGTAAGAAGGATTAAGTTGTAAGCCACTGAGCTAAGTGCAAATAGTTGTGAATGCTTAGTGCATACTATGTGTTGAGAACTTGCAAAGCTAAGTGAAAGTGATTTTAAGAAGGCTCTGTGTTGTGCCAAACTCGGGGATGGAAGATATGGCGAGGTGCATGCAGATCTCATGTCTTATGCGGAGTGGGTTTTGTGGCTATGTGCATGTAAAAGGATTGAAAGAAGATAATAAATAAGATAAAGAGTTGGTGGACGTAGCCCCATGCTGGGGGTGAACCACGTATATCATGTGTTGTGATTGATTTATGTTATTGATGTGATTTAAGCTTAGTATTGAATCTTTATGTATGTTAGATACATCTGATGGAGTAGCTTAGTGCTTAGTGATATGAATGAATTCTAGATCTAATCTATTTCTATGTGTTAAGTGCTTGGATGTGTTAGATCTTGTCGAATACTATGTTGTTCTGTAATTAGGGTTTTACCTGCGATGTGGATAAAGGGAAAAATCTAATGAATGTTAACTGCTAAGTGATCTGTTAAGCATTGTGATCACAGATCCGTGTCCCAGCTAGGTTGTAGACACTTGAGTCCTACAACCCACCCGACATCTACCTCGGGTGAGACTTCATTTGCTTCACAGGTATTGTCGAAAGGGCCGATAGTTAGGGTTGTTTTGGTGCATTGTTGAAGCGTTGAACCCTGGGTCTGCCCCTGTTCCAATGGTGCTCCTTGTAATATCTTTGTGTATCTCCTTGTTATATCTTTGTTATATTTCTTCCTTCGTGTCATTCTAAAAATAATATGGATCAATGGTATTAGAGTAGTTTGTTCCTTATCAGTCTTAGTGCATGTCCCAGACAAGGTCATGGTATAGAGAGTTGGGTCTTGATCATGTTTCTCTTGAGCACAACCACTCTCACTGGCACAAGAAACCTTCCATTCCTGAATAAAAGAGGTATGATGGAGCAGGAGATCCTATCAAATTGTTTCTCGAGGAGGCCCTCACACGATATAGGAACGAGATGATGGATAATTTCACCCAAATCCTTCGACGAGTGCAAACAGTAACAGAGGCACCTTCAACCAGTAGTCACTTTGGAGATGTGATTCCCTTTAAGGTACAAGTTAAATTTTATATTCCTTTCTTTGAAGGCTAGATAGATATCCACACTTTGGAAAAATGGTTAAGTCTGTTGGAGGGTTATTTCTTTCTCCAAAAAAATTCCAACAGTCAAAAATCATCGTTATGATCCTTAAAGCCCTTCCCCATGTCAAATATTGGTGGGAGACTTACTATGAGCAACATGTCGAGAATGAGTCTGCAATTTTTTGGCTAGGACCCACTTGGGAGAATTTTGTTGATACCCTCAAGGAACAATATTACCTTGTTGGAAACTATGATGACCAATACATGAGATGGACCACACTACATCAATAGAGGGGCCAAACAGTGTCAGAGTTCACAAATACCTTACATACCTTGCGCACCAAGCTAGGTATCAAAGACTCTAAGTGGAATCTGGTTCTAAAATACCATGGGGATCTACAGAAGTACATCCAAACCAAAATGGAGTTCCTGGAAATCTCTTCATTGGGAGTTACTTGTCGATATGTTGTTAAAATCAAGTAGAATTTAGCAGCAAAACAAGGGGGATTTTGGGTCTGCAAATCTGCATCATCTGAAGTATGGTAAGGGTGGCCCTAACTCCTAGGGAAAAGTAAATAGAAAGGATGTCCAGCCCCAGGACAACCATTCGATGCCACCAACAAATAAGGGCAATGGGAAATCGAAGAAGGACACTAGAAAGTGGTGCAATTTCCAAAAACTCCCTTGGCACAATACTGATTAATATTGCTAAAAAACGTCAGTGTTGACTCAGATGAAAACCTCAGGGTTGGATGTTGACTTAGACTCTGATTCAGAACCATAAAAGGGAGAATGGATCATTGATGCAAAACCTAGTGTCATCATTGCTAACACAAAATTCTAGCTAGAAAATTCAAAGGAGATTGAAGAAGGGGAGTTCCTCTTCCACTCACAGATGTGGGTGAAGGGGACCCCAATCCATTTCATTGTTGACATCGGTACCTAGAAGAACCTAATATCACCAAATTTCATAAATAGGTTGAAGATGACAATGACATCACATCCTCATCCATACACCATCGCTTGGCTCAACCAAGGATGGGACATCTGCGTCAGCCAACAATGTCGACTGCACTACAACATCAAACCCTTCAAAGACGAGGTATTGTGTGATTTTTCCTCCCTTGAATTTTGTGATTTTTTCTAAGACAACCATATATGTGGAAGCATCATTTTTTATGAATCTAGGCCCCATAGTGTCACTATTATTTTGGGAGATCAACTATGTAGGGTACCAGAGGAATTCCCAACTATAGCGGTCTCTTTGATATCCACAAAGCAGTGCAGAAAGGTGGTCTCTAAGACCAAGAGATTTATCCTCTTTATGGTTCGATCAGAAGTTGAACAAAAGGTCACTTTAACTGTCAAAACCTCTGCAAGGGGTCTCTTTACACAATAGAAGAAGGTGGGAAAGACAGTACAAGAGCACAAAGACATAGTTTCGTCTCCTACTGGGGTGCCCACGCACTGTCAAGTAAATAACTCAATTGATTTGACACTTGTTCCTCCTCTACCTAACAACCTTGTGTACAGGCATTCTATTATAGAGAATGAATAAATCAAACACAAGATCCAAGAGATAATTTTGAAGGGCCACATAAAACCAAGCTTGTCACCTTGCAGGATCCCAATTATTTTAGTACAGAAGAAGGACGGGACATGGTGACTTTGTATTGGTTATAGAGCCTTGAAAAAGATCATAGTCAAGAACTAATACCCAATCCCTCAGATTGATGATCTTCTCAATTAGCTCAAGGGAGCCAAGTTTTTCATTAAGATTGATCTGAAGTTAGGATACCACTGGGTGTTGATTGAGAAAACTTATGTATGGAATACAACCTTCAAGTCTAAAGAAGGTCTCTTTGAGTGGTTGGTCATTCTTTTCAGCTTGACTAGTTCCCTGGCCACATTCATGCGGATCATGGATGACATATTGGGGCCATTCAATAACTCCTTTGTGTTCATATATCTGGATGACATCCTCATCTTCAGGAAAACATGGGAGGAACATCTGAAGTATATTCAACAGGTATTGGGCACCCTGTGACAGCAAAATTTATATGCCAATTTGGAGAAGTGTTCCTTTGGCATGAAGAGAATCCAATATTTGGGATATATCATGGATGAGAAGGGTTTGCATGTGGATCCATCCATGATCCAATACATCCATTATTGGTTGGCCCCAAAGATACTAATTGAGCTCTATAGCTTATTGAGCCTTGCCAAATTATACAGCTGGTTTGTGTTGGGGTTCTCTCATATCACTTGGGCCATAATCTAGATGACCAAGGGTGGAGTGAAGGCTATGTTTGGGTGGGATACGTGTCTATAGAAAGCATTCAAGGATTTTAAATTCATTCTCTACTCAACATCGGTCCTTATTCTTTGAGACCTGCAACAGCCATTTGATATTGAGACAAATGCTTCATATTATGACATCATTACATTCCTCACTCAACATGAGCATCTGGTAGCCTATCACAATGAAACACTATCTAATGTTGTTCATAGATACCTCACCTATGAAAAATAGATTTACTCCATTATGTAGGCATGTCGATAGTGGAATCACTACATTCTAGGGAAGGAAACAATCATCTGCATTGATCACTAACCTCTGCAATTCATTCAGACACAAGCAAAATTACAGAATTACTTCCATCAAAAGTGGTCTAGGTAACTATAACAATCCCACTTGAACATCAAGTATAAGAAGGGAAGAACCAACCATGTTGCAGATTGCCTCAGTCAACCCCTGGTTGTGGAACTAACCACAATTCTTAACTATTGTGGGCATGAGACGTCTCGGTGGCCAAAATTATACAATAATTACTTTGAATTTGTTGTGTCCTATTAGACATTGAGTGCAACAAAAACAGTTCCATACTTTTATCTCGAGGATTGATTGTTATGCCATTGAAGCCATCTTTGTGTTGCTTAAAGAAAGTGTGCAAAGATAATATGGGAAGCTCATTATAGTCGGGCAGCGAGACAGTTTTGTGTAGACAAAACAATGGCAGTACTACAAAAGAATTTTTATTGGACGAAGCTTCAACAAGATATACACAAGTATATCATATACTACATTGTATGCACCATTTCCAAGATTTCCATCATGAAACATGACCTATACACCCCTCTTCCTACTCTAAATAGACCTTGGGAATCCATCTCCATGGATTGCATTTATGGCCTGCCTTCAACCAAGCATGGGAATGACTATGTCTTCATGGTCATTGATTGATTCTCTAAGATTCTCATTTTGGAACTCTACAAGAAGAGAATCATAGTCGAGGCCACCGCCAAGCTCTTCTTTGAACATGTTTGGGTTCATTTTGGGCTCCCACGAACCATTATCTCAGATCAAGAAAATAGGTTCCTAATCACTTTTTGGTCCATCCTATGGTTGATGATGGACACCAAGTTGACCAAATCAGATGCCTTCCACTCACAGACTAATGGAAAAATAGAGGTAGTCAACAGGGTGATTTTCCATATCCTGAGGATGTACAATTCCAAACATCCACACACATGGGATGAAATCCCTATTTATGTTAAACATAACTACAACATATCCTTCCACATCTCTATTGGACACGACCCTTTTCAGGTGTTCTTTGGGTTCCAACCATTCACCCCCATTAGCGTAGCTATTCCCATTGAAGTTGCACAGGAAGAGTCTTCCCATGCTCATACCGAGGTTGATCGAGTAGCCAAATTTTTTGAGCTAATCCAGCACATCCAACAACAAGTTCATGATATTTTCCTGAAATCCAATGCCAAGTACAGGCAGTGCCATGATCAACATCAATTACCACATAAGTTTCAAGTGGGATATAAGGTATGGTTGTATTTGCAGCAATATCACTTCACGGGACCCCATCGGAAGACATGTGAACTCTTATACGAGCCTTACACCATCACCAAGGTTGTGGGTAAGAATTCTTTTGAATTTAAGCATTCCTTCTTTCCTTGGATTGCACCTGATATTTAATGTGGAACTGCTTCGACCATATTTTTAACCTCTCCTGGACACTTCTGACATGATCCAACACTTGGCCCCTACATAACTCAAACATTGCTACATTGAACATGATACATTTTATTGGATTGTGGACACCAAGATGAAGGGCATCCACCATTAAAAATACAACTCTATTGGGTCGTCAAAACGAGACAGTTTCTTCATCAGGGCAAGTGGCTCACCAAGAGTCATATTCAGTAGAAGTTTCCAAGTCTAGTGGATGAACTTGACGCAATAGAGACCATTGCTTCCTCAAGGGACAATAATGATCCAATTGGACATCGGTGGATGCCCACCTATTCCATTGGCTCAAATTACAGTTTCCATCTTGCATTTTTTCTACTATTTTTCGGGTCCCAAACTTCTGGGGTCATTTTGAGGCCCTAAACAATGTTTTTTTGACTTGGAAGTGCCCAATATATTTTTTTGTGATGTATTAGGCCATTTGGGATGTGTACTCTTCTACTAGACCTTTCTGGCGGGGTACTAAGAGTAAGTGCCCCAAACTAAAATCATATGCAAAATTTGCGCCCTCGGGGAGTTGATGAACTACCCCCATTGGGGCCCACAAACCTTTTGGTGTTTCATCTTCCTAGGTTAGGGTTTTGGACGTTTAGAGTTTTCTCATTTATTCTTTATCTTAAAAAGTCCTTTTTAGCCTCCTTGTAATCAGCTTCTTGCGAATGAGCCTAGCCGACACATCTCTCTTCAGAGATAAGTTACCACCATTCTAGCTAGCTTGTCTGCTTTTCATTTTACAGTCTTTTATATTCTAGACAGTCATTAATAGAATATTAGTTTTATTACTTTACTATGTTCCTTGAAATATATCTATGTATATCCTTGTTATATCTCTCGTATATTTATTCCTTTATGTTGTTCTCAAAATAATATGGATCAGTAGTATCAGAGCAGTCTTCTCCTTGTCGTTCTTAGTGCATGTCCCCGATGAGGTTAGGGTATAGAGAGTTGGGTCTCTAGCTTGTTTCTATAGAGGAAAACTGCTCTCACCTGCCCAAGCAACCTCCCATGGCAGAAAAAAAGAGGGAGGACATAGCAAGATATTCTATCAAACTATTACTCGAGGAAGCCCTTGTGTGATAGAGGAATGAGATGATGGATAATTTCACCCAGTTCCTTCAAAGGTTGATCCAGGTGGATATCATTTGCCATTCATCTATTCCAATGGCTCAAAGATGAATTTCCATTTTGGCAATTTTTTTCCTAGTTTTCAGGTCCTAAACTTCTGGGGCCATTTTGAGGCCCTAAACAGTGTTTTTTGGGTACACCACAGTCACAATGTATGTTTTAGCCAGAGTGTGATAGAAAAATGTGTAGTCCTCAGATATTTATTTCCAACAAGCTATCGTGCACCTAAAATGAATATTTTATGCAAAGGTTACGACCCCTGGAAGTTGATGTACCAACTTACCCCATTAGGGCCCACATGAATTTTGGTGCTTCATCTCCTAGGGTTATTTTTTGGATGTTTAGGGTTTTCCCATTTATGATTTATGTTAAAAAGGCCTGTGAAGCCTCATTGTAACAAGATTCTTGTGAATTAGTATAGCTGACACATCTCTTCTTGGAGATAAGCTACCACCATTCTAGCTAGCTTGTGTGCTTTTGCATTTTACAGTATTTTGTATTTCAGATAGTCATTAATAGAATCTAAGCTTTATTTTTGTTGAGACCTAATTCTGCACCCCTTCCCCTCCTCTATAATTAACCTATACCTCCATCAAAAAATCATACCTTTTATGTTGGTTAAGTTGGTCCCCCATTACTAAAATGACTCAGATTTTGTGATCATTACTCTCTTGACTGATTTTTTGCACCATCCTTTGTTTTCTTGAAGGCTAATTACATGTTATGGTTTGGGTATGAAGTACTTGTCATCATGCTTACCATTGGTTGAGCTCATAGCATGTGTAATAGTGTTTTATATGCAGAATAGGGTTGATTGCAAGAACTAAGTTATTCTTGCAAATGTTGTTGGCGTGTCAATTTTTAAATTATGTAATAATTTAATGTATTATTTTAAATGTTTAAACCATTTGAATGGCGCCTGCATACATGTGCGATCATAAACAAGTACTTCCACACTAGTCCACATGTATTTTCATCATTATACAACATCAGTCATGGTCGTGAAAACTGTATTGTTCCATAATGGCTACTACATGTTGAACGGAGGGTTAACAACACACAGGTATCGGTTTCAACATGACGAGATTCACGTTCGGAGCATTATCGACAACAAAAGCACTATGTACACCATGTTTCCTCCCCAAGAGAAATGGCAGTTGAACTGGACCGAGCCACAAGGCCTTGAGCTATTCGAGGCCATACCTGAAATCAAGGATATTTTCATAAAGGCAGAATGGTATGACTTCATGTGCACATTTGAAGGACACCACATAGACCTGGATATGTTCTTCGCGTAGATTTTTTATAGTTTCTAGACCCAGCTTAGGGATACCTTGATTCATATTACATAACACTTCATTGGAGCATCTTGCACTCTCGCTATCTGTGGGGAAAGGTGGTTTAAGAAAGGAAATTTGTCTCCCAACCTCTACAATAAATTCTTGGTTCCCAAGAACCAAGACCCTGACTGGAGCCAAGGAATCCATGTGTCATGGATAAAGGAAGATTGGAAGGGATCCCTAGTATCTTTTCAGAGGTATATAAAAGTTGAGGGTCGATTTATCATAGTAAATTGTTATCACCTTCATTTCCTTATGCATCTAAGTGGAAATAAAGAACTAAACTTACCCTATTATCTACTTAAAATCCTGACCAAAATGGCTAGGAGGGTTCAAAGCCACCCTGAATCTTCTCAGAGGAGAATGTACCATCAAGTCTTAATCAAATTGTTGGTGTCTTTCGCGTTAGAGGAAATTGAAATGCCTTGGGGTTACTTCTTGAATTTTGCGGGATTGAAGGAGCAGGAACAAGTGTCGAATTCACAAAATGAAGGTGATGCAAGTAAATATAAGACAGAGTTCGGGGTATCTCCAGATATTGGGATCTTGATGAAGCCTTTCGATCCAACCTGCATCAAATAAGGGAAAAGGCCCCAAAACAAGGAACACGCCCTCGAAAGAAAACAAGCCAGATACCTCCATCAAGGAGGAGTCCCCTCGCATGCAACTAAGGTATTCTACGGGTAAGGGGAAGGAGAGAAAAAGTGGAAAATTTTCCCACATGCACCCCCCTGCACTAGCGACACCAAAGAGGTCTTTTTCATCCATCCATTCAGAGGAGGAGTAGACAACCCCCATCAAGAAGAAACCTAAAAAACTTGTGACTAGAATGAGGGGGAAACTTTGATCTAGATCACGCAGAAATGAAGTGGTTAAGGGAAAGGTTGTTCCTACAGAAGCCTTACATAAAAAATCCCCTACATCCAGATAAGACAGAAAGAGAAAGGGTGAAAAAAACATTGAAACACCAAGCAAGCCAAATAGGAAAACCAGAATTAAAAATCAATTGAGACTGAACTCCAAGGCTCTTGTTAATCCATCATTACAAGACTCCCAGTCAATTGTGATCAAAGATGATGATAGCCCTAAATTTTCTAGCATGGAAGAAATGGTTTCCCATACACTAAACATGATGATAGAGGAAAAGGGGAAATCAAAGAATAATGAGGGTGAGGTTGTAGAAACACCATTTGTAACTATGAAAAAAGAGTATCCTACAAACTCCAATCAACAACAAGGAACACAGGATTATGGAATCGATCTTGAGAAAGAATTTATTGGCACCTCACCACATGCAGAGGATCCTCACCATAGTTCACAAGAAATTAAACCAGAGATTAAAATTGATACTTTAGGAGTACAGGGGTCCATTAAAGGAACACAAGGAAAGGAACCCTAGGTAATATTGAGATATAATGTGAGAACAAGGAGCAGAACATTGGATGACCACAACAAGTCTATCACAGAAAAAGACAAGAAGAAAATGTAGGTTGACGTCAAAATAGACAAAGTCAATGACATCCAACAAGTGCAAGAGCTAAATATTCAAGTCCAGACCTTGCAACACCACAACCAAGAATTGGGAAAATTGTACTCCAGACTGCAAAAGAAGTATCAAAAACTCCATAAGAAACACCAAAAGACTTGTTTCTTTCTAAAGGAGATAATTTGAAGAAGGAAGTTGCTATGAGGGAGTACCTAAAGAAGATGCTTGTCTATCCAGTTATCTCCCAGTTGGCCTCCAACAATGTGCATGGATACAAGTGCTCGATTCAGAACCTAGTTCTATTAGTCTTAGTCAGTTTTAGTTGTTTAAGTTCAAGACTTTTTAAATTAAGGCATAATAAGTGGTCATTTGTGTTTGATATGAACCACTTCCTTTTTGTTAAGTCAAGTTTGAAATATGCATTACTATACTCCAACAATATTTACTTAAGTCAATAAGTTGTTCTTCAATTGAAAGTGTAGAGTTAAGCCTCAATTTCATATGGGTGAGAGCCTCTACAACTTTGATAAAATATGTAGTTTTTGTATGAATGGGGTTTGATTTTTTGGGAACGAAATAAATATATCAACTGGTTGAACATGTTCTATGATTGGATTAAGCTTTTTTCCTCATGAATATTCTCTTGATGACAGTGCTCTTTATGTTCAAATATATATCTATTCTTTCGCTTATCTTGAATGCAATTTTTTATGTGTGCAAAGTACATTTCATTTTCCTTTCAGTTTTGTATAACTCATCTTTCACTAATATGCAACATGGAAAATAGCTAATGCTTTAGTAAATATTTGTTTTATTGCAACCTATGGGAGTAATTGTGTTTGGATATTTTTTTATGCCTTGAAATATTATTTCGAGTCTTAATCTTCTTACAACAAATAATTCATTGAGTTGTTTGTTGTTCTTCCTTTGTTCATACCTCTATTTTCTCACTTGTCTATCATTTGTGTGCCACCAACCAAGGAGGACCTACAGCCATATCATCTTTCCAACCCAACCATTTTTTTGTCTTATTAAAAACCAACCCTCCAACTAACCAACAAAATCAAATTATCACAAAACCAACCATTCCAACTTGAGGTTGCCTAGCTCTTCCCCTTTAGAAGTCAAGTGTAGACTTTAGGACCAACATCTTTTGGCATTGTTTCTAGAGACAAAATTGAACATTTTCCCTGGGAAAATGACAATGAGCAATTTTGACCTTTGATGGTGAAAAAATATCAGGCACATACTAACTGCCACCTTTCACCTGGCGACTCCACTAAGTAAAATTCACAAAAGAAATATTGACTCCCAAAAAAGGACTCAAGAGATCCAAATATGAGCATGTCAAAGCCACTAAGGCTCATCCTAACCCTAAGAAGGACACAGTAGTCTCTGAGCCAGAAATACAACTAAGAAAATCCACCTTAGCTCAGAGATATACCTCATCCCTCAAGGCAAAATCTGCACCTAAAGAGTCTAATTTTCTCCACTATCACAAACAGCTTGAACTTGCTAGCTCTGAGAATCATATTTCCAAGGACTCTCAGATACCTTTAACCCCCACCTCTACTTTATCGCCCAATTAAGCATCCACCCTTGTATCTCTAATCAAACCTCAGATTCCAATTGCCTAAGAAATGGTTGTTAATAGGTTGTATGCCATAATTGCTACCAGATATGCACCCCTAGTTTTTCTTGTAGGCTTACATTCACTCCTCGCATAGATTATATGAAATATTTTCCAAGATATAATGGGGAAGGGGATGTCACAGCTAAGGAGCATCTAGTAATCTTTTATAGCTTTGCATACAACTTCAACATTGACTATGCAGATGTGTGGATGAGGTTGTTTGTACAGAGCATGGATGGGAAAGTAAGGAAATGGTTTCAGGATCTCCCTCCAGCCTCTATTATAGATATTGATGTGTTACATGAAGCTTTCATAAAGTAATGGGGAGATAGAAGAGATTGTGTGTATTATATCACTGAGTTTGGGGCTCTTAAGAGAAATAATGGTGAGTCTATTTCAGACTTCACCAAGAGATTCAATAAGATGTATGGTAGAATCCCTGACGAGATCAAACCAACTGAAGCCTCTACTAAGATCACGTATTCCAATGCATTTGATGCAGAATTCTTCCTTCTATTGAGAGACAGAATATCCACCACCTTGTTGTCCTTGCAATAAGAAGCCATTGAGGTTGAGTCCAACATCCTAGCATTAGACAGGTAGACTAGATCTGATACAGACAAGAAGAAATAAAGGGAATATTCCCATGCCTCCTCTAACCCAGCCACATCTAATCCTCTACTTGATGAGATGACCAAAAAATTAAAGGATTTGACATCTAAAATATCTAAGCTTAAATGGGAATCTAAGAAACCCAACAGAGATTTCCAAGGGGCTCGGAATAGAAATCCAAACCATTTTAGGAGGTTGAATGATGTCCCTCAGATAATGTAGAGAAAAAGGAGGAATGATGACAATCAAAGAGTAGTACCCTCTTTCCAAAACAATCAAATTGAGGAAATGTATGTAGAAAGTGGTGATGTGGATGATGTTGTTGTACTCTTCAATGAAACTGATTTTTATACCAATCACTTAACACGGTAAGATTATGGGGTAGCGCAATTGTCAAATTAGTTTGATATTGAGGTAGGGGAAGAGGGAGTAATTCAAGGCCAGCCCCAAAATAAGTATGATTTGAGGCCTAGAATAGGGGCTCCCAAAGCCACCACCTCCGATCAAAACAAAAAACCAGAAGATCCTCCCAAGCAAAATCAAAGCAAGGTTACATTGAATAAAGTTCACCAACCTTCCCCATCTAAAATAGTTGTCCCTAAAGTAAAGGAATTTGAAATACCACAAGCCTCTTTCATCTTAGAGCATGAGTTGAGAAAAATAAAAATCCTTGTGCCTTTGTCAGAATTGTTGAAAAATGAGCCATTCAAAAAATCTATTATGAATGTTTTGTAGACACCTATTTCTATTGTAACTTCTGATGTAATCATTATGCAGGATGAAAAACCAGCCATTACTGTGGGTCCACACATTAAGGATGGTTTTTATGCCTCTCCACCATTCTAGATATCTTTAAATTTCCATGACAAGATCCTACATAATTGTCTCATGGACTCAGGTGCCTCACACAATGTCATGCCTAAGGTTGTAATGGAGGAGCTAGGACTGGAGATCACCAAGCCCTACCAAGACCTTTACTCCTTTGACTCTAAAAAAGTCAAATGTTTGGGATTGATAAAATATTTGGTGGTTTCTTTGGCATAGTTAACCATTAAAAGTGTAGTGATGGACATTGTTGTGGATGAAATTCCCCCCAAGTTTAGTATCCTCTTGTCCAAGACATGGGCCAAGAAGGTTGGAGGATCATTACAAATGGACCTCACATATTCTACCATCCCTGTTTTCGGAGGAGGGCATAGGAGGTTATACAGGGAGGTCAAATTGGCATATATATATTGTGATCATCAGAATCCAAGCAACCATCCAATTTATGTTGGTGAGGATGATATCGGGTCATCTTTTTTCCATTTAAATGATGATGAACTATAAATGGCAATCAGAAAATGCATAAATCAGTCACTAACATATCAGCAAAACAAGGTATGGAAGATGTATTTTTATTTCTCTTCATCAAAGGAAGGTTTTAGGGCTAGTATAGTCCTCATTTCCCCTTCACAAGAAGTAATAACGCTCTCTTACAAGTTGGAATTTGAGACTACTAACAATATAGCTGAGTATGAAGCTCTAGTGATGGCATTAAGGGCTACCAAAGACATGGCCATTGACAATTTCCAATTTTTGGTGATTTTGAGTTGATTATCAATCAAGTCTAAAACATCTATCAAGCTAAAACATAGAGGCTCAAGCAATACAAGAATGATGTATGGGACCTGGTTGACAACTTGTTTTTAGAATTTAACATATTCTTCATTCCTAGAGAGGCAAATCAGAAGGAAGATTCTTTGGCCTTGGCTACTAGTACCTCCAGACCTCTTATTGGTCCAAATCTTAAGTATCAAGTGGAACTCAGACATAGGAGAGAAATACCAAACAACATAAAGCACTGGAAACTCTTTAGTGATCATTTGGAGCTACAAAGGTTTTTGTACATCATTGAAGAATTCTCCAGTATCTTAATAGATCAAGAGGGTGAAGAGGATGAATCAGAAAATCAGCAAACATCTCATATGTTGAACAAAGTGGTTGGCTACAACATTGTGGAACTTAAAAAAAATCACATCCCCAGGGGTATAGTGCCACTGGAAAGGTTGTTTAACAGTAATGATGTCTCCAGAGAAGCTACCATCAAAAATCAAGAAGAGGTGATGGACTGCAACATCGGGATTGTTGAAAATCCCAAAATAGTCAAATTGTGCAAGGCACTAGCTGCAGAACAAAAAGACAGGTATGTCAACCTCATGAAAAATTGTGTTGATGTTTTTACATGGTCATATGAGGATTTGATAACATTTGACACTGACATCATCCAGCACAAGATCCCTCTGAAGGCTGGTTCTAAACCATTAAAACAAAATATTAGACAACTTGATCCAATGTTGATGTCCATTATTGAAAAAGATCTTAAATGAATGTTTGATGCCAGAATTATTGTGCCCTTGAGGTACTCGTATTAGGTGGCCAACTTGGTACTTGTCGAGAAAAAGAGTGGGGAAATATGCTTGTTTGTTTCTTTCAAAAATCTCAACAAGTGTTCTCTGAGGGAAAACTAGCCCCTTCCCAAGATGGACCATATTTTTCAAAGGGTAGTAGGTGCCCACGAGATTTCCTTGTTGGATGGATACTCTGGTTATAACCAGATAGCAGTGTTTGAAGAAGACAAATAAAAAAAAACATACACCACCCCATGGGGGACATTCATGTACAACAAAATGCCCTTTGGAATGATGAACGCAGGGGCCACCTTTCAAACGGCCATGGACATAGCCTTTGTGGGGGGAAAAGACAAATTCATGGTTATATATTTGGATGACATCACCATTTTCTCCAAATCTAATGATGAACATTTACAACACCTTGAGCAGATTTTCCATAAATGCAGAAGGTATGGGATCTCTTTGAATCCCAAGAAATCCCACCTTTCCATGTCATAAGGTAATCTCCTAGGCCACATCATATCAGTAGGAGGAATAAAAATAGACCCAAAGAGATTTGATGCCATTCAGGAAATTGAAATCCCCATAAATAAGAAGTATATTTAGTCTTTTATAGGCAGAATAAAAATTTTAAGGCGCTTTGTGCAAAACTTTGCTAAAATCATAAGGCCTATCACTAACATGCTGAAGAAAGATGTTGTTATTAAGTGGTCACCAGAGGAAAATCCAGTGTTCCAAAGGATCAAGCAAGCTATAGTTGCATCCCATGTATTGGTCAGCCCTGACTATTCCAAAGAGTTCTTTATCTTCTCTTTCACTTCTGAGGAAACCATTGTTGCAGTACTGCTGCAAAAAAATGAAGAAGGGAATGAACAACCTGTATCCTTTTTCATGAAATCCCTCTGAGATGATAAGATGAATTATGACATATTATAAAAGAAATCGTATGCGTTGGTCTAAGATTTGAAGGCCTTCAGGGTGTATGTGTTACAGTCTAGCATAACAACCTATGTTCCTAGCAGCAGTGTGAAAGAGATCCTGGTCCAGCCAGAAAGTGAAGGGAAGAGAGGGAAATGGATTGTCAAATTATTGGAGTATGGCCTACACATAAAACAAACCAGGTTGATTAAGGGACAGGGACTTTCCAAGTTATCAGAGTCAAATTGCAAGGTGTTGGAATTACATGAGACCTTCACACAATTGGATGCACCCATGAAACAGTTTGGAAAGGACAACATACAGGTATTTGAAAAGTACTCTTCTTCACCTTAGTATAGAGATGTTATTTACTTTCTGTAACATCTAGAATTCCCACCAGATTTGAAAAAAAATGAAGGTCGGGTCTCTCAAATTAAGATCTCTAAAATTATGCATTTTAAATCGGAACTTGTAATGGAGGGATCTTGTTGGCATCCTTTTAAAATGTCTTGATGAAGATGAATCTAAACAAGTCACAAAAGATATGCATAGAGGATTGTGTGGAGGACACCAGCATTGGAAAGCCACAAGCCTCAATATCCTAAGGGCAGGGTACTATTGGCCCACCCTTTTCTCTAATGTATTTACCACATTAAGGGCATGCAATGAATGTCAGAAGTTTGCAGGAAAACATAAATTACTCTCACTACCCCTAAAGCCTATCGCTACCAGTGGTCCCTTTCAGCAATGGAGATTAGATTTCATAGGTGAGATAAATCCACCCTCCAGTGGGCAGCATAAGTGGATTTTCACTCCCACTGACTACTTTACCAAATGGATCGAGGATGTGCCCACCAAGAATGTTATTGAAAAGGTGATCATGAATTTCTTGGAGACAAATATCTTTGTCATGTTTGGATACCATACAAATTTAATAACATACAATGCCCAAGAATTCAATTCCAAGGCCATGATTGACTTATGTGGTAACCATAACATTTCCTTAACACATTACATGCCCTACTACCCTCAGCAAAATGGGTTGGTCAAGTCATAAACCAAGACTCTCATCAGGATCATCAAGAAATTGTTGACTGAAAACAAGAAATCATGGGATTCTAAACTCAATTATGCCTTGTGGACTGACGGGATCAACACCAAGAGATATTTGGGAACCTCACCATTTCGGCTAGTCTATGGGGTAGATGATGTCTTCCCTACTCAACTCGATCTACCAGTCCTAAAATTATTACAGGAAGAAATGGCATCCAGAGAATAATCTTTCATATTATAGAGGTTCAACAAAAAAGAGAAGCATTGAATCAAATGATTGAGGCATACCAAAGCAAGGTCAAATCATCTTTTGACAAGAAAACCAAGAAGGAGACATGGTCTTGAGGTGGGATGCCAGAAGGGATGAGAATCCTAAGCATGGTAAGTTCGATAACCATTGGTTTGGTCCTTTTAAGGTGGTTAAGGTTTTGGACAATAATACATTTGTTTTGAAAATTCTAGATGATACTGAGATCTTTCGAAGCCCGGTAAATGGGCACTTCGTGAAACACTATTTTGCTTGAAAAGACTGAGGGAAGGTCCCTCTTGTACCATAGTTATTGGTCTTTTTCATTTTCATTTGATTAGTTAGTTTGTTTGTGAATAAAGAATCCATATCCCAACAAAGGCACTGGTGTGTAGCTAAAGTTTTGAATTTTAGAGATGCATGGCTAAGAGACAGTGACAGATATGCATGGAAAACAGACAGAAGCAGAGGTAAGTTAAGGAGAGGGAGAGCAAGTTATTGAATTCCAGGCACCTAATCTGTTGTTCTTATAACCCCACAAGGGGGGTATTGTCCCCAATTGGAGGTAATGTTGAGACCTAATTCTGCACCCCTTCCCCTCCTCTCTCATTACCCTATACCTCCATCAAAAAATAATACCTTTTATGTTGGTTAACTAGGTTCCCCATTACTAAAATGACTTAGTTTTGTGATAATTACCTCTCTTGACTGATTTTTTGCACCATATTTTGTTTTCTTAAAGGGTAATTACATTTTATGGTTTGGGTATGAAGTACCTTTCATCATGCTTACCATTGATTAAGCTCATAGCAGGTGTAATAGTGTTTTATATGCAAAATAGTGATGATTGCAAGAACTAAGCTATTCTTGCAAATGTTGTTGGTGCGCTAATTTTTAAATTATGTAATAATTTAATGTGTTATTTTAAATGTTTAAACCATTTGAATAGTTCATTCATACATGTGTGATCATAAATGAACACCTCCACACTGATCTATAGGCAATTTCATCATTATACAACATCATTCATGGTCGTGAGAAATGTATTGTTCCATCATGGCTAGTACATGTTGAACGGAGAGTTAACAACATGTAGGTATTAATTTCAACATGAGGAGATTCTCATTCGAAGCATTATCAACAACAAAAGCACTCTATACACCATGGTTCCTCCCTGAGAGAGATGGCAGTTGAACAGGACCGATCCACAAGGCCTTGAGCTATTCGAGACCATACCTGAAATCAAGGATATTTTCATAAAGGCGGAATGGTATGACTTCCTATGCACATTTGAAGTACACCACACAAGACTAGCTATGTTGTTCATGCAGACATTCGATGGCTTCTAGACCCAGCTTTGGGATCCCTGGATTCATATTACACAACACTTCATTGGAATAACTTGTGCTCTCCCTGTCTGTGAGAAAAGGTGGTTTAAGAAAGGAAAGTCGTATCCCAACCTCTGTGATAAATTATTGGTTCTCGAGCACTAAGACCCTGACTGGAGCCAAGGAATCCATGTGTCATGGATAAAGGAAGATTGGAAGGGATCCCTAGCAGTGGTGCAGAGGTATATAACAGGTGAGGGTCGATTCAGCATAGTACAATGTTATCACCCTCATTTCCTTATGCATCTATGTGGAGATAAAGAGCTAAAATTACCTTATTATCTGCTTAAAATCCTGACTAAAATGGCCAGGAGGGTTCAAATATACCCTGAATCTACTTGTACCATCAAGGATTAATCAAATTGTTTGTGTCTTTCGTGTTAGAGGAAATTGAAATGCCTTGGGGTTATTTCTTGAACTCTGCGGGATTGAAGGAGCAGGAAAAAGTGCTTGATTCACGGAATGGAGGTGATGAAAGTAAAGATAAGATAGAGGTCAGGGTATCTCCATAGCTTGGGAACTCGATGAAGCCTATCCAACCTACATAAAATAATGGGAAAGGCCCCAAAACAAGGAATATGCCCTCAAAATAAAACAAGCCAGAGACCTCCATCAAGGAGGAGTCCCCTCGCATGCAACTAAGGTCTTCTACGGGTAAGGGGAAGGAGAGAAAAAGTGGAAAATATTCCCACATGCACCCACCTACACTGGAAACACCACAAAGGTGTCTATCATCTAGTCATTCAGAGGAGGATCAGAGAACCCCCATCAAGCAACAACCTAAAAAACATGTGCCTAGAATGAGGGGGAAACTTGGATATAGATCACGCAGCAATGAAGTGGTTAAGGGAAAGGTTATTCCTATAGAATCCTTACCTAAAAAATCCCCTACATCCAAACAAGACAGAAAGAGAAAGGGTGAACAAAAAATTGAAACACCAAGCAATCCAAACAGGAAAACCAGAATCACAAATCAATTGAGAATGAACTCCAAGGCTCTTTTTAAGCCATCATTAAAAGACCCCCAACCAATTGTGATCAAAGATGATGATAGCCCTGAATTTTCCGAAATGAAAGAAATGGTTTCCCATACACTGAACATGATGACATAGGAAAATGGTAAATAAAACCATAATGAGGGTGAGACTGCAGAAACACCATTTGTAACTGTGAAAAAAGGGTATCCTACAGACTCCAGTCAACAACAAGGAACACAGGATTATGTACTTGATCTTGAGAGAGAATCTATTTGAACCTCACCACATGCAAGGGATCCTCACCACAGTTCACAAGACATTATACCATAGATTATACTTTAGGAGTACAGGGGTCCATTAAAGGAAAACAATGAAAGGAACCTGAGGTAATACATAGATATAATGTGAGAACAAGGAGAATAATATTGGATGAACAAAACAAGTCTATCACGGAGTAAGAAAAGAAGAAAATGCAGGTTGAGGTCAAAAAAGAGAGGGTTGATGACATTCAACAAGTGCAAAAACTAAATCTTCAAGTCCATACCTTGCAACACCACAACCAGGAATTGGGAACAATGTACTCTATCAAAGACTCCATAAGAAACATCGGAAGACTTGTTTCTTTTTGAAGGAGATAATTTGAAGAAGGACACTGCTATGAGGGAGTACCTAAAGAAGATTCTTGTCTATCTAGTTATCTCCTAGTTGACCTCCAACAATGCACATGGATACAAGTGCTCAATTCAGAACCTAGTTCTATTAGTCCTGGTCAGTTTTTTCAAAGCTTAGTTCACTTCTTCATACGCATCAATTTGTTTTTATCATTAGTATCATTTTTAGTTGTTTAAGTTCAAGACTTTTTAAATTAAGGCATAATAAGTGGTCATATATGTTTGATATGAACCAATTCCTTTTTTTAAAGTAAAGTTTGAAGTATGCATTACTATACTCCAACAATATTTACTTAATTCAATAAGTTGTTCTTCAACTGATAGTGTAGATTTAAGCCTCCGTTTCAAATGGGCGGGAGTATCTACAACTTTGATAAAATATGCAGATTTTATAGGAATGGGGGTTCGGTTTTTTGGGAAGGAAATCAATATATCAACTGGTTGAACATGTTATATGATTGGATTAAGCTCTCTACCGGGTGAATATGCTCTTGATGACAATGTGATTTATGTTCAAATCTATATGTGTTCTTTCTCTTTTATTGAATGCAATTTTTTATGTGTGCAAAGTACATTTCATTTTCCTTTCAGCTATTATATAACTCATCTTTTACTAATATGAAACCTGGAAAATAGTTAATTATTTAGTAAATATTTGTTTTATTGCAACCTGTGGGAGTAATTGTGTTTGGATATTTGTTTATGCCTTGAAATATTATTTTGAATCTTAAAATTCTTACAACAGATAATTCATTGACTTGTTTGTTGTTCTTCCTTTGTTCATCCCTCTATTTTCTCACTTGTCTATCATTTGTGTGCCACCATCCAAGGAGGACCTACATCCATATCATCCTTCCAACCCAACCATATTTTTTTCTTAGTAAAACCAACCCTACAAGTGACCAACAAAATCAAATTATCACAAAACCAACCATTCCAACTTGAGGTGGCCTAGCTCTGCCCCTTTAGCAGTTAGGTGCAGACTTTAGGACCAACAATTGTATTATTGTGTTCCTTTCCATATATTTGTGTAATTATTTTATATATATTTGTTATATATCTTCCTTCATATTGTTCCTAAAATAATCTGGATTAGTGGTATCAGAGTGATATGCTCCTTGTCATCATTAGTGCATGTCCCAGACGAGGTCAAGGTATAAAGAGTTGGGTCTTGAGCTTGTATCTCTTGAGGACAACTACTCTTGCATGCCCAAGCAGTCTTCCATGGAGAAAGAAAATAGGGAAGACAGGACAATAAATCCTTTAAAATTGTTTCTCGAGGAATCCCTCGCATGACAGAGAAACGTGATGATGGATAATTTTGTCAAGATCCTTCGACGATTGTTGGCAACAATGGAGGCACATTCAATGAGAAATCACTTCGGAGGTCTGACGCCCTTCAAGGTACAAGTTAAATTTGATATTCCTTTATTTGAAGTCTAGTTAGATGTTGACTCTTTGGAAAAATGGTTAAATCTGCTAAAGGGTTGTTTCTCTGTCCACAATTTTTCCAACAATGAAAAGATCACATTCGCACTCCTTAAGGTCCTTCCCTATGTCAGATATTGGTGAGAGACTTACTATGAGAAACATGTCAAGGATGATTCTGTAATTTTTGTGCGAGGACCCACTTGGGAGGCTTTTGTCGATGCCATCAAGTAACAATATTACCCTATTGGAAGTTATGATAAACAACACAAGAGATGGACCATGTTGCACCAAGAGAAGGGGCAAATGGTGCCAAATTTCAAAATACTTTCCATGCCTTGTGCACCAAGATGGGTATCAAAGACTCTGAGTGGCATCTAGTCTTAAAATACCATCGAGCTCTGCACATGTACATTCAAACTGAAATGGAGTTTTTGGACATCTCGTCTTTGGGAGCCGCTTATCGATATGTTGTCAAAATCGAGAAAAAATTCAAGCAGCAAAACAAGTGGGAGTTCAAGTCTGCAAATCCACAATAGCCAAAGTATGGTAAGTGTGACCCTAACTCTCAAGCCAAAGGACAGAATAAGGATGTTCAATCCCAGGATAACCATCCCAAACCACCAACAAAGAAGGGTAATGGGAAGTCGAAGAAGGACACTGTAAAATGGTGTGATTTCAACAAAATCCCTTTGCACAATATTGATGAATGTCACTCCAAACAG
>SNQJ01S0029764.1:97840-116459 GCA_010110895.2 Picea sitchensis
CTTATTCAGACTCTAGTTCATATCCAGAAAATGGAATACAGATAATTGATTCAAAACCTAGTGTCACCATCTTTACCACAAAAGTCCAGCTAGAGGAATTAGAGGAGTCTGGAGAAGGGGAGCATATTTTCCACTCACAAATGTGAGTGACGGGAACCCCAATATATTTCATTGTTGATAGAAGTAGCCAGAAGAACTTGATCTCCATATAGGTTTTCAAGAGGTTGAACTTGACAATGATGCAACATCCTTAGCCATACACCATCAGTTGGCTCAACCAGGGACATAACATCCGTATAAGCCAGCAATGTCTCCTGCACTACGGCATCAAATCCTTTAAAGACGAGGTATTGTGTGATTTTTCCCCACTTTAATTTTGTGATGTTTTTCTAAGACAACCATATATGTGGAAGCGTCATGTTTTTTATGAATCTAATCCCCCTAGTGTCATTATTACTTTTGGATATCAACTCTACAGAGTACCAGAGGAAATCCCAAATACTGCGGTCTCATTTATCTTTGTGAAGCAGTGTAGAAAGGTGGTCTCTCAGATTAGGAGATTTGTCTTATGTATTGTTTGATCGGAAGGTGAAAATAAGGTCACTGCAAACACAAAAACCTTTGCATGGGGTCTTTGTGCCCAACAACAACGGGTGGATGGAATAGTAAAGGATTACAAAGACATATTCGCCTCGCCCACTGGGGTGCCTATGCACTGTCAGGTAAAGCACTCAATTGATTTGATACCCACTTCTCCTCTGCCTAAAGGCCTTGTATACATGCATTCTTTCATGGAGAATGAAGAAATAAAACACCAAATCCAAGAGCTAAATCTAAAGGGCCACATCAAACCAAGCTCCTCACCTTCAGGGAGATCAATTGTTTTGGTACAAAAGAAGGACGGAACATGGTGACTTTGTATTGATTACAAAGCCATGAAAAAGATAATAGTCAAGAACTGGTACCCAATTCCCCATATATTTTATCTTCTCGATCAACTCAAGGGAGCCAATTTTTTCAGTAAGATTGATCTGAATTTAGGCTACCACCAAGTGTCGATTGAGAAAATTGATGTATGGAATACAACCTTCAAGTCCAAAGAAGGCCTCTTTGAGTGGTTAATGGTCATGCCTTTTGGCTTGACTAATGCCCCGGCCACATTCATGCAAATGATTTATGATATATTATGTCCATTCACAAACTCCTTTGTGGTTGTATATTTGGATGACATCATCATCTTCAACAATACTTGGGAGGAACATTTGGAGCATATTCAGCATGTATTGGGCGCCCTGCGACAACACAAGTTATATGCCAATTTGGAGAAGTGTTCCTTCGGCATGCAGAGAATAGAATATTTTTTATACATCATGGATTAACAAGGTGTACATGTGGATCCATCCAATATCTAGTTCATATGTGGTTGGTTGGCCCCAAAAACAATGACCAAGCTTCGCAGCTTCTTGGGCCTTGTTAAATTTTACCAGTGGTTTGTGTTGGGGTTCTCTCACATCGCTTGCGCCCTAATCCAAGTGACCAAGGGTGGAGTGAAGGATAAGTTTGTGTGGTCTATGCCCCAACAAAAAATCATTCAAGGATATAAAATCCCACCTCTGCTTTGCACCAGTCCTCATTTTTTCAGACCTTAAAAAAACATATGAGATTGAGACAGATGCTTCAAATTATGGTATCGGTGTGTTCTTCACTCGGCATGAGAATCTGGTAGCCTATCATAGTGAAAATTTTTCTGATGTTGTTCAAAGATACCCCACTTATGGCAAAGAGATGTACCCCATTATGCAGGCATGTTGATAGTGGAAGAATTACATTATGGGGAAGGAAACAATCATCCACACTAATCACAGGCCTCTACAATTCATGTAGACACAAGTAAAAGTTACAAAATGACCTCCATATGAAGTGGTCCATGTACATGCAACAATTCTACTTGAATATCAAGTATAAGAAGGGGAGCACCAACCATGTCACATATTTCCTCAGTCAACCCCCGGTGGCAGCGCTAACCACAGTTTTTAACTCATGTGGACATGAGACATCTGGATGGTCACAATTATATAATAATGACTCTGACTTTGCTACTTCCTATCAAACATTGAACGGAGGAAAAACAGTTCCTAAATTTCATCTCCATGATGGATTATTATTCCATCTAATCCATCTCTATGTTCCTTCAAGCGAGCGTGAAAAGATGATATGGGAGGCTCATTACAGTCACGTAGAGGGACATTTTGGTGTAGAAAATATAGTGGAAATATTGCAGAAGAATTTTTATTGGTCGAAGATTCAACAATACATTCACAAGTACATCAGATCATGCACTCCCTGTTCCATTTCCAAGATCGCCATCAAGAAACAGGGGTTATACACCCCTCTACCTACTCTGGATAGACCTTAGGAGTCCACC
Source organism: Picea sitchensis (assembly GCA_010110895.2). Classification (NCBI taxonomy): domain Eukaryota; kingdom Viridiplantae; phylum Streptophyta; class Pinopsida; order Pinales; family Pinaceae; genus Picea; species Picea sitchensis. Next base: position 100,266 of record SNQJ01S0029764.1, read on the forward strand.
TCCATGGACTACATATCTGGTCTACCTTCAACAAAGCATGGGAATGACTATGTCTTCGTGGTTGTTGATCGATTCTTTAAGATGGAAATTTTGGCACCCTACAAGAAGAGCATCACAGTCGAGGCCACCGCCAAGCTCTTCTTCACACATGTTTGGGTTCATTTTTGGCTACCACAAACTATTATCTATGATCGACACAGTAGGTTCCTAAGCACCTTTTGGTCCTTCCTATGGTCGATGATGGACATCGAGCTAACCAAATCGACTGACTTCCACCCACAGACTGATGGATAAACAAAGGTAGTCAATAGGATGATTGTCCATATCCTGTGAATGTATAATTCCAATCATCCATGCACATGGGATGAAAGCATTCCTTATGTTAAACATAGCTACAATAGATCTCTCCATATCTCTATTGGCCATAGCCCTTTTCAGGTGTGCTTGGGGTTCCAATCATTGGCTCCCATTAAGGTAGATCTGCCCATTACAGTTGCAAAGGAAGAGTCATCCCATGCTAAGACAAAGGTTGATTAGGAAACAAAAAATTTTGTGTGCATCCAGCACATCCAACAACAAGTTCATGATATTGTGAAAAAATCCAATGCCAAGTACAAGTAGTGCCATGATCAGCATCGGGTACCGCAAAAATTTCAAGTGAGAGATAAGTTATGGTTGCATTTGCAAAAAGAGTGCCTCACGGGACCCCATTAGAATTTGTGCCCACTCTGATACAAGACTTACACCATCACCAAGGTTGTGGGTGAGAAATATTTTGAATTAAGTATTCCTCCTTTCCTTGGTTTGCACCCGGTATTTAATGTGGAACTGCTTTGTCCATATTTTCCACCTCTCCTTGACACTTTGGATGCGGTCGAGTAGTTGGTCCCTATAGAACTCAATCCTTCCTACATCGAACAACCAACAGTTGATTGGATCATGGACACCAAGACAAAGAACACCCACCAGCAATGTTATATTAAAATTTTCCTCACCCCATGCAACTTGCTTGGATGGCCTTTCCATTTCCCTATGCAGACTTGAAGTCCCCTTTTGTACCTGCCCAGTATGGTCACCAATTTTGTTACAATGAAAATCAACTATAATCCCAAGTATGATATTAAAATGAAATACTAACAAGACAAGGCCAATATCCTACCTTGTCTGAATGTTTGATGAAGACCATCATTGAGCATGCAACTCAAATATTTATACATGCAACTTGTCCTCAACAACTAAGATACGCAAGCATATGGTGATAATATATAATTTTATCATATAAATTATCATAATCCATTAAGATTCATGAAAATTACTCCCATGGAATAATAATTCAAATATTTGCAAGATATCAATTGGAAAAGAGGAGAGAATTCAAATTTTGAGAGAAAATATACTGTGGAGAAATTTCACTTCACATTGAGTTTGAATCCCTTTATCCTTGAAAATCTGAACTCATTATTCATCGCCTAATATCTTCCTTATTTTTAATGGAGAACCTCATTGTCTCCTTTATATGAGCTTTCCATTGGTGGAGGATTGAAGTGGTGGAGGCCCAACTGGAGGGACTTAGTTTCTCGGTTTCGATCTGAGCTCCTTACATAGAGTTTACTCCTCCGACTAGTTATTATTCCATTCCCTTTGGATAGTTCATTCAATGCCTCCTGCATCACAAATTTTTATCATCAAGTCTATGTTGCCTAAGTTATCCATATGTCGCATTCTCTTGTTCAAATAATGTATATAAGCTTGTGTCGGCCATTTCTCAGAACTCTTGACTTTGCATGTCATCCATACCCTCAATGTGTCTCAGAGTCTCATGAAGTTGTAGTCCTACCATGCACCATGGTCCTACTTTCATTATGGGTAGGTAACCTTGAACCTAGCAGTCAAAATCTCCTTATTGGTCGTTGACTAAGGGGTTTCCCTTGTGTTTGATTGTAAAAAATATATTCACACATTTGGATTCATGCAGTTCCTTAGATTTCATTATCCTTATTGGTGGTTTCCTCACCTTTGTTGGTAGTATTCATCATTGATTGCTATTCAGAGGGTCCCTTTCTTGCACTACTTGCATCTGGTACATGAGAGAGATGCACAGGTTTGTTGGTTCATGAACATCATATTCATCTGAGCTCTTCCTAATCATCAAGGTATTGCTTTGTACCTCGTGTTGACTGATGATAGATGTTGTAATGCTCTCCTTTCAGTAGGTCTCCTTCCATCGAATTCATCTCATCTATTCTATAAATGAGTACCTAGAGGCTTGCAGTCATCAGTGGCAAGTTATCCTACCACCGACAATTGGGAATACATCAATGTCTCTTGATCGATGGATTCTTCAAGTGTTCAACCTCAACACCCTTATTCACACTTGTAAGAATGTACTCAGTGCCTTCATACCTATTTTCATTATCATTAGGTTGTCTCATGTTTGTCAACGGTATACCTTAATGATCAATAATCAAATGAAGTCTCATTGTGTTCAACCTCAAATCCTCTATTCACATGATATAGACTTGCACTTTCGGCGGATAGTGTAGAAGACCTCCATCTTACAGTAGCAGGATTACTATTTTGTTATTGTCTTTCATTGTACCAGTGCCTATATGACTTCAGTGATAATGGGAGATCAGATTGTACTCCATTATATACAGATATCTTCATATTGATTTTGAGAATTGATGCAAGATCATTGCTCCACCTCAGCACGCGCCAGTTGATTAGTACGAGTGGTGTGCATTCAAGGGAGAGGTGTTACCCTCTCATTTTTCCTCTAAGAATATAAGTGTGATCAAGGAAATTAATGTCGACAGGTTGGAAGAGCCAATTTGTGCCTTCGCACAAGCTGGAGATAAGGTCACCATTAAGTGGTTGATGGTAGGAGGGATCTACATCCAATTCGGATCAGATTTCCATCATTGCAACTTTCCCATTAGACATGCGGTTTGAACAGTGATTTGACACCACTAGCTTAGATTGGAGGGAATCTCATCGAGCCCCTCTTGTATAAACTCTTGTATTGTTTTCAGTAGAATATGAATAGGGGATGCATGGGAAATAGAGAGAAACACAGAGAGTCAAGACTCAGTCGCAGTCCAGACTCAACCATTTGTAATTTGGCATTCTACCATTAATAGAAAAGGAACATTTTTTTTTTGTTTATCAATTTATGTGTAATGGGTGTGTGGATATTTTTTTGTGAATGTCATTTGTATGCATTTGAGTTGTAGATGTATGTTAGAAATCGTCTGCAGGGATAGAGACATTGTCTTCTATCTGTGGGTGTATTGAATTAAGACTGGTTCTCTAGGCTAAGTGCAAGGAGTGTGTGACAGAGGGTGGAAACTTTGTGAGTCGAAGCAAGGAGTGTGTTTCTGAACTTAGTGGAGTCAGAAGAGAAGATTCCAGGAGGGCACACTAGGATAATTCACAAATTCAGGAGGAAATTTCAAGGTGGTTGCGAACCTTGGAAAGAAATATTGTGTAGGAGGAAACACAACTTAGAGTTCTTGAACACTCTGAAACACTTTTCCAGGATGGCATAGAGAAAGTACGAGAGCGTACGAGAACAACACATTATGAAGTGTTGGAATTCTAAAGAGAACCCCAGGTTTGTTGAACACTCTGAGGAAGGAAGGCTTTGCAAGAGTGCATCGACAAAGGAAAGGAGATGTCGTAAGACCTTCAGGAAAGTGAAGGGATAAGTCGTCGATAAGATTAGTCGAGCACAAGGAGTGTGCTAGGACATTGTAAGTTCATATTACAAGCTCGGTAGGAAGGGAGTTAAGCCGCTAAGAGGGAATGAGAAGTTTACTGAAGGATGCAGAGGAACTGAGAACCTTGAAGGTTTTCAAGCTGAGTGAAGTCGTAGAAGAGTCTGCGCAGAACTTTGCAAGGAGTGCAGAAGAAGTTCAAGAACATCTTAAGTCTCGAGAAGTAAATTGCACTAAGTGTGAAAAGATGGTCGAGGACTCACAAAGTCTAGAAGACTGTGAGAACTATCCATCGTTGGAGGAGACAGGTGGAAGAAGATCGAGAAATCTGAGAGCGAGTGCTCCAGAAGGTTTTCCAAGAGAAAACAATGATCTTTGCGGAGTCATGGAGAGGAGAGTTGATCCTAGTTTTTGGTGTTGGGAAGGACCCTTGGTAGAGATCCACGAACTTCAGAGGAATAACCCTTTAGAGGAAAGACAAGGAGGAGAACACACAAAGAGCTGGGAACGAAGTAATCCTGGTCTTCTATTGAGATAGGACACATGGCGTCAGATCAACACTTTGTTGGTTCATAAATCATGAGATACATAGATAGGAGGAGCATAGACTCGCGAAGTTCGATGTCGTGAATTGATCTCAGCCATCGATCACGAGAAGAACGTGGATCATAGATTTGGTCCTGGAGAATTCGCTAATTCAAGGATCGGGAAAAAGGGAGCAAGCAGCTCGCAAAATCTCTGAAGAACGAAGTCATGATGGGGGATGGCCCACGGTCGTAGTCGTGGTCACATGAAAGGAAGGAGTCTAGCATAGGGAGATAGCGTATGTTGGAACTAAGACTTAAGGAGGGCTAACTTGAGGAAGGCTGAGGAGAAGGGCCCACGGGTGCCATATAACCTGTGAAGAAAGGTGGAAGGGCTTGTGTCAAATCGAATTGGTTCCCATCAAGAGCCTGATGAGCCAATTCAGATCAATGATTTGAACGATCCTAGAATGGAAGGTTAAGCAACCCCATTGGAGCGAAGGGGGGTGGTTGCACCATGAGTGGTATCAGAGCCGAATATAGAATTGATTTCTGTAATCAAGGGAGACAGAGTGTGATACTCTATTGAAGTTGTTGCAAGGTGTGCAACAGATGGTAAACATCCAAGTGGACTGCAGGTGAAGTAGGATAGTCATTGAAGATCATAAACATGGTCAAAGGGGAAGCTACCCGAAAAGGAGAAAAGCAGAGATGGAAAAGGAGCTCAGAGAAATCCGAGCCAAGATGGAGATGTGTGGCCTTTGAGAATGACAGCTAAGTGGCATGTTCAAAAGTTGTTTTCCAAGAGGTGGAAACAGATGTTAAAACGATGGCTGAGGCATGCTAAAAACCTCAGTGATAAGGGAAATATATCTAGCAGAGGTCTCATAGAGTACCAGGTGGGAAACGAAGACATCCCAAATTTCCAAGTGGGCAAGGGAGAAGAGATGAGATCAGCTGAGAGTTCATGTCATCAAGGGTGTTGATAGATGGAGAGGAGAGGAAAAAAATGTCTCATCCATATGGAGATTCATGTGGAGTTGCAAGCAGCATGAATGAAGATGATGACAAGTTGGAACCTTTCATCATGGAGGAGAAGGATCAGAGGAGCATTTTGATCATTGGAGGAGTCGAGATATTCATGCCAATCAGCCAAGGAAAGGCTAGCATAGATGTTGTAGATGCAACAAAAGGACAGTGAGTTGAGATTGTCATGAAGGAGGAGGAACAGATACTGAAGTTTGTCCCAATAGAAGGAAAGCACCAAGTTTAGTTTCTCACTCAGTGGAAAATGGAGTTAAAGTCACTGGAGGATTGGTTGGACCATCCGAAACTAGAAGGCGGCTGCCAAGAGATAGCCATTCCAGAGGAGACATACCAGCACAAGTTGCAGCTAGAGGAAGCTAGAGTAGAACTAGCCAGAGAATTTAAAGGAGTTAGTCTATCAGGAGAGGTAGTTGGACAACAGTTCAGTGGCGAAGTTGTGGAATTATATTCTGCAGCAATGTGGCCATTCAACGTCACAACGGATGGAAGCAGCATGGAATATCGGGGTGACTTACCCATGGAGTGGTATGAAGACTTGCAACCAAGCAGACTACACAAGCCAAGTCAGACGATGAAGCAACTGGAGGAAGTTGTATATGAGATACGGAAGTTGATGTTGAGGCCAGCAGAAGAAGCGGTCAGTAAGGAAAAGATGGATAGAAAGTAACATGCACAAGAAGCAGAGAAGGTGCAGCAGCAACACCGAAACAGAGGAGCAGAAAGACAGCTCCATGAGAAAGTTTGGGATCCAGGAGAATTTCAACAGAGTTGGGAAGCTCATGATTAGGAGCTCATGAATTTTTGTAGCCATGGAGTATGATGCAGGAGAATCTCTCCACCTCAGCACACGCCAGCTGATTAGCACGAGTGGTGCGCATTCAAGGAAGGGAGAGTCGCCGCCCTCTCATTTTGCCTCTGATAATATAAGCATGATCAAGGAAATTAATGATGATAGGTTGGAAGAGCTAAGTTGTGACTTCGCACAAGATGGAGATAAGTTCATAATTAAGTGATTGACGGTAGGATGGATCTACATCCAATTGGGATCAGATTTCCATCATTGTAACTGGCCCATTAGACAAGCAGTTTGAACAGTGATTTGACACCACTAGCTTAGATTGGAGGGAAGCTCATCAAGCCCCTCTTGTATAAACTCTTGTATTTTTTCCAGTAGAATATGAATAAGGGATGCATAGGAAATAAAGAGAAACACAAAGAGTTGAGACTCAGTTGCAGTCCAAACTCAACCATTTGTAATTTGACATTCTACCATTAATAGAAAAGGAACAAAAAAAAAAAATTGTCTATCGATTTTTGTGGAATGGGTGTGTGGATATTTTGTTGTGAATGTCATCTGTATGCATTTGAGCTATATATGTATGTTAGAAATTGTATGTAGGGATAGAGATATCATCTTCTATCGGTGACTGTATTGAATTAAGACTGGTTCTCCAGGCTAAGTGCAAGGAGTGCATGACAGAGGGTGGAAAATCTGTGAGTCTATGAAAGGAGTGCTTATCTAAACTCGGTGGAGTCAGAAGAGAAGTTGTTAGGAGGGCACACCAGGATAATTCACAGATTCGAGAGGAAATTTCAAGGTAGTTGAGGACCTTGGAAAGAAAGACTGTGGAGGAGGAAACGCAGCTTGGAGTTACTGAACACTCTGAAACACTTTTCCAGGAGGGCATATAGCAAGTATGAGAGCGTACAAGAACAACACATTCTAAAGTGTTGGAATTCTGAAGAGAACCCCAGGTTTGTTGAACACTTTGAGGAAGGAAGTATTTACAAGAGTGCACCGACAAAGGAAAGGAGATGCCTTAAGACCTTCAGGAAATCGAAGGGAGAATCTGTCGATAAGCTTAACCGAGCACAAGGAGTGTGCTAGGACATTGTAAGTTCATATTAAAAGCTCGGGAGGAAGGGCGTTAAGCTTCCAAGAGGGCATGAGAAGTTCACTAAAGGACGCAGAGGAACTGAGAACCTTGAAGGTTTTCAAGCAGAGCAAAGTCACAGAAGAGTCTATGCAAAACTCTACAAGGAGTGCAGAAGAAGTTCAAGAACAGCTTAAGTCTCGAGGAAGAAATTGCGCTAAGTTTGTAAAGAGGGTCAAGGAATCACAAAGTCCTGAAGACTGTGAGAATCGTCCATTGTCGGAGGACACATGTGGAAGAAGATTGATAAATCTAGGAGGAAGTGCTCCATAAGGTTTTCCAAGAGAAAACAAGGATCTTCACAGAGTCGTGGAGAGCAGAGTTGATCCTAGTCGTTGGTTTTGGGAAGGACATGTGGCATAGATCCACAGACTTCGAAGGAATAACCCTTTGGAGGAAATAAAAGGAGGAGAACACCCGAAGAGATGGGAACGAAGTAATCCTAGCCGTCCATTGAGATAGGACACGTGGTGTCAAATCAACACTTTGTTGGTTCGTAAATCGGGAGAGATAGAGCTAGGAGGAGTGTAGACTCACGAATTCAATTCGTGAATTGATATCAGTTGTACATTGTGAGAAGAATGTGGATCGTACATTTGGTCTTGGAGAATTCGTCGATTTAGGGATCGGGAAAAAGGGAGCAATTAACTCACAAAATCTCTGAAGCACAGATTCATGAAGGAGGATGGACCACGGTTGTATCCGTGGTCACATGCAAGGAAGGAGTCTAGCATAGGGAGCTAGCGTCCATTGGCGCTAAGACTTGAGGAGCACTGAGGAGAAGGGTCTGCGGGTGTCACACAACCTACGAAGAAAGGTGGAAGGGCCTGTGTCAAATAGAATTGGTTCCCATCATGAGCTTGACAAGCCAATCTGGATCAGTGATTTGAACGATCCTAGACTAGGAGGTCGAGCATCCCCGTTGGAGAGAAGGGGGGTGGTTGTGTCGGGAGTGATTTCCACTGGCCCTTATTTGTGACTATGACAACCTATGGCATGTGTCTACTTTGTATTTCCTATTCATGGCCATGAACAACTATTTGGTATATTTCCACATGAATCTGTAGTGTAATTCATATTGGCATCCATTTGAACAAAGTTAGTATGGATTGTAATATTCTCATGAGTAACTTGCACTTCCAGCTGAGTCTCCTTTACTCCACTTATGAGAATTATGATGTATTTCAGCCATCTTAAATACTCCTATGACCTCACACATTAGGGGGCATCTATTATAGAAAACTTTTCCTCACCCCATGCAACTTGCTTGAATGGCCTTTGCATTTTTCTATGCAGACTTGAATTCCCCTTTTGTACCTGCCCAGTATGGTCGCCAATTCTGTTACGAGGAAAATATCTCTGTGGCCTGGGGTAAACCACAACAAATGAAATGNATGTAGAAAACAACTCTAATCCCATGTATGATATATAAATGAAATGCTAACAAGACAAGGTGAAGATCCTACCTCGTTTGAATGTTTGATGAATACCACCGTTGAGCATTGAACTCAAATATTTATACCTGCAACTTGTCCTCAACAACCAACATACGCAAGTATATTGTGATAATACATAATGTTAGCATATAAATCAACATAATCCATTAACATTCATGACAAATATGCCCATGGAATAATAATTCAAATATTTGCAAGATATCAATTGGAAAAGAGGAGAGAATTCAACTTTTGAGAGCAAAGATATTGTGGAGAAATTTCACTTCACATTGAGTCTGCATCCCTTTATCCTTGAAAGTCTGAATTCATTGTTCAACCCCCAAACTCTTCCTTCTTTGTGATGGAGAACCTCATTGTCTCCTTTATATGATCTTTCCATTGGTGGAAGATTGAAGTGGTGGAGGCCCAGCTGGAGGGACTTAGTTTCTCGGTTTTGATATGTGTCGTTACAGAAGTTTGTCACCTACATACTCCTGTCAATTATTTTAATAGAAATATTATTTTCTCATCCAATTTATATCTTGCAAATATTTGAATTATTATTCCATCGGTATATTTGTCATGAATGTTAATGGATTATGCTAATTTATATGCTAACATTATATGTTATCACCATATGCTTTTGTATCTTGGTTTTTGAGGACAAGTTGAAGGTATAAATCTTTGAGTTGTGTGCTCAATGGTAGACTTCATCGAACATTCGGACGAGGTAGGCTTTTGACCTTTTCTTGTTAGAATTTCATTTATATTGCATACTTGGTATTAGAGTTTATTTATGCATGTCATTCCATATGTTTTGGTTTATCCCAGGCCATAGAGATATTTTCCTCATAACAAGAAGACTATCAAACTGTATCGGGTCGTCAAACCAGGGAAGTTTCTTCATCAAGGAAAGTGGCTCACCAAGAGTCAGGTTCAACAGAAGTTTCCTCATATGATGTAGGAATTGACACAATGGATACCATTTATTCCTAAGAGGGGAGGAATGATCAGGGTGGATATCAGGCCACCCACCTATTCCACTGGCTCAAAGACCAATTTCCATTTTGACAGTTTTTTCCTAGTTTTTCGGGGGTGTTTTGAGGCCCTAAACAACATTTTTTGGGCACGCCAAAGTCACACTTTAAGATTTAACCAAACTGTGACAATAACATGTGTATTCCTCATATATTTATTTCCAATGAGCTATCATGCACCTAAAATGGAGATTGTATGCAAAAGTTACGACCTTGCGAAGTCGATGTACCAACTTACCCCATCAGGGCCCACATGAATTTTGGTGCTTCATCTCCTAGGGTTAGGTTTTTGGATGTTTAAGTTTTTCCCATTTATGATTTATGTTAAAAATTCTTTTGGATCCTCATTGTAACCATCTTCTTGTGAATGAGCGTAGTGGACGCATCTCTTCTCTAAGATAAGCTACCACCATTCTAGCAAGCCTGTGTGTTTTTCCATTTTACAGTCTTTTGTATTTCAAACAATCATTAATAGAATATGAGATTTAATGTATTATTGTGCTCCTTTCCATATCTTTGTGTAATTATTTATTATATTTATGTTATATCTCTACCTTCATATCGTTCCTAAAATAATTTGGATCAATGGTTGTCGACACCCTTTAAGGTACAACTTAACTTTGATATTCCTTTATTTGAAGGTCTGTTATAACCCTAAATTGCACCATCCATGCTTACCTGGCATCAGGCCAACTCATTGCCCTTCATTTCCAAAGCCATGTTGAACAGACTCTTCAAAAACCTCCTAAATTAAGTAACTCGCTCCCTAACCTATCACTGGGCGCGTTGGAACGCTGGCAGGCCTTATGCTGCATGCGTTGGAACGCTGGCTGGCCCACTACAACCCGCGTTTACCTAACAAAGCAAAAAATCAGGAAAGTTTCTGATGGAACGAAAAGCTTTGGGTCAGTTAACTGGAACTCCCAGCCATGCATGGCCGAGAGTTCGTCTAAAACCCTAGCTCCTTCTAGCCTATAAAAGAAGGGGTAGGGGTACTATTCAAAAGAGGAAAATCATAGCAAAGAAACTCTNAAGGATGATGGCTCATTGGGATCTTTTGCACTAAGTTTCCAAATTTATCATGAAATTCCCTAACAGTTTCATTCTCTTGTTTTGTGATGTTACTCAGCCTTATAAACAACATGTTGGGGTCTTCCTAGACACTCCATCTTTTGAGGAATATTTTCTCCAATTTATCCATGGTTTTAATACTAGCGTCAAGGAGACCATTTTACCATCGTCTAGCGTCATCATGGAGGGTAGCAGAGAAAAATTTCATAGCTAAGTCTTTAACATTCATCACTGATGGGATGAAGTTGAAAGAAGGCCCAGAAGTTTCTCATATGATCCTCGACACTGACTACATCATTACCAGTGAATTTATGCAACCATTTCTCATACTTAGGGGGAATTTTCCTAGGGTATCCTGGTATGTTTTTCATGTCTAAGAGTCTGATTTCTTGTGCTAGACATTGTGTTTAAAGGAAGATTGCCTCCAAATAGTGATTTTACTACAAGAGAGTTTCGAGGAGGTTTTCTTCTAAAGGAATTGGGAGGGTTGGTATACCTCCCTGAGCTTGTTGGCATGTTTATAGGCAGAGTGTGCTTGTTATTGATGGAAAGAACAACAACGACGATGTGGTAAGAACACCAACGTCAATGGCATGTTTATAGGAATGAAAAACAACAACGATGGCATGATTATAGGCAGATTGTGCTAGGTGGGCACCAGAAGTCTTTTGGGAAGATGCATAAGAGAAAGCTCAAGAAGCTCGAAAGAGATAGTGCAGAGTTGCATGCAGAGCGTAACTGTGCACCAGGGTCAAGGTTAAATTCACTGCCAAAGCTCTGGAGAGATAACATTTTTTAGAAACACAGACGAGTCCCAAATTGATCAGGACTCACAGAAGGATCAAAGGTCAAGGCCTTTGACACTTAGAATTTCTTCCAAGTCAGGAGGAAGCGTCAACTCAGAGATAGGAGAAGAAAAAATTTGCGAAGTCCGAGTTTGCGATGAGATCCGAGCTGTTGGATCCAGAGGACACATGGCTGGAGATCATATTTTCAATGAATCGCAAATCGGGAATTTCAAAGGCAGAGTTGGAGAAACTCGCGAAATCCTGAAATGCGAAGAAGTGATCTCGACCGTTGGATCACAGAGAGATCTGGACCGTTGATTTGGCACGACGAAGAACGAAGTCTGAGTTCTCGAAGAAGAGATCTAGACTGTTTAAATACAGAGGATCGTGGACCATTGATCTGGAGAAAGTATCGGGAAATCGAGAGTCGAAGAAATTAGGTGCTCTAACCTTTGAAGTCGCGAGACGCAAAATCGCGATTTGATCGCAGCCATCGATCAAAGGAAGAGATCTGGACCATTGATATGACAAGCGTAGTTTCTTAGGTTAGGCTTGTGGTCATAGCCATGGTCACATTGACGAAGGTTAAGGGAAGAGATAGCATGTTTCTAAGCTCCACTTCACATATCATGAGTTGGGAGAACTAAGGCGACTCACAATAGGAGTTCACGATACCTGAAGTCACGAAGCACCCAGGAGGTTAAGACCTGGGTCAGAACTGGAGGTCACATCGTCGAAGGATTAGGGGAGGAGCTAGCACGTCGCTAGGCTCCACATCAGATATCGTCGAGATCATGAAGCGCCTTTTGGATATGCGTCTGATCACAGCTCGTGGTCACGTGAAAGGAAGGGGTTTAGCCAAGAAATCTAGCGCCCACTATGTAGTTTTCTCAGGAAGGAAAAATGCGCCAAAGGGATGAGCGCGTAGAGGTTTTCTCTGTAATTTCTAGAAACAATTGATTGATTCTGCTAGAGAATTCAGAGAGGCTTCAGGGTGATTTCCAGAGAAGCCGAAGAGTCTTGAGGTAACTGCTAGTGGAATGAAGATTCATCATTTAGACAATTGTCAGATGGAAATGTGTTGAAGAATGTAAATGCCAAAGAAGCCGGAGAATCTCAGCATAATGACCACTGATGACAAATAGTCTCAGAATAACGATCACTAATGAAGAGAAAACTCAACATGATCACCAGAGAGGGCGAAGAGTCGAGTGTATGAACTGGCAGAGGACTTGGCATGATAAATGCACGGAAAATAGAGAAGAGACATGGGCTTCAGTAGGGAGTTATTCATGCGCACAGGAGCATGCTATGTGGAAGAGATGAAATGCACAAAAGAGGCATAACACATTGAATGGAAATCATACACAAAGCATAAAGTGTAGAATAAATAGTTAGAACAAAAATTCATATCTAAGAGAGGAAGAGAAAGCTGATGTGCGCATTCAAAGACATAGCAGAAGAACAAGAATCTCAAGGAGAGGCGTGCAGAGAGACACTGATGCAGGCAGAACAAAGCAGTGTAGTAGAACAATGATAAGACTGGTAAGCCATAGATAAATGTTGTATCACTGTGATATATACAAGAATAACAAAGACTTATATTTCAGGGTGGTAGGGAGGTGCTAGGGAGGACTCTTGTCCTTAGAATTTCAAGTGGGTGATTGAACACAGGGATTTGTAGCTTCCATCTGATTACAGCCAGAAAAAATAGGGTGGTACGGTGGTGCAAGGGAGAACTATTTCTCTCTGTTATATAGGTTGGTGCCTGTGTAACTGTGTTATAACCCTAAATTGCACCACATATGATTACCTGGCATCAGGCCAACTCATATCCCTTCCTTGCCAAGGCCATGCTGAACAAACTCTTTAAAAACCTCTCAAATCAAGTAACCCGCGCCCTAACCCATTACTGGGCACGTTGGAACGCTAGCAGGACTTCTACTGCACGCGTTGGAACGCTGGCTGGCCCACTATAGCCCGCGTTTACCTAACAAAGAAAAAAAATAGGAAAGTTGCCGACGGAACGAAAAGCTTTGGGTCAGTTAACTGGAACTCCCAGCCATGCATGGCCGAGAGTTCATCCAAAACCCTAGCTCCTTCTAGCCTATAAAAGAAGGGGTAGGGGTACTATTCAAAAGAGGAAAATCATAGCAAAGAAACTCTACCCAATTGTCGAATCCGTTTTGTCCCAACCCTTTAGCCTTTCCTCAAGCTTTAGGAGAATTCAAGCAAAGCAGTTGGAGGACAAAGAAGAGGAGGAGCCCAGGATTAGGATTAAAGAACGATGGCCGATCTCTATTATCATTGTAAGTTGATTCATCTTGAGATTAATAAAGAGTACTTTTCCCGTCCCAATGCATGAGTCTTATATGTTTTATTTGATTTATGCTTAATCTCTAACCCTCTAGTAGAACAATAGCATGCATGCATAGTGTTTTGTCTTGATTGCAGGATCGTCTTTAGAAGGAGCAGCAGAAGCAAGGAGATAAAAGCACAACGGAGGATCTACACCAAACATCGATAAAAAGGTTAGTTGGTTCTTTCCATGTTTGCATGTGAAAAAGGGTTTTAGGTTTGGGGTAGAAGGTTAAAAGTAATTTCTTAAGGGTCATGATCTGCATGCAAGTTTAAGCCCTAGCTTGCTAGTCCGTAGGGTATAATTTCCCCACAACAGAATTGGTGACTCCACTGGGGAGATTTACTCTTAGGGTTTCTGGATTTAGTTAAAGGTTTTTGGGTAGTTCAAAGAAGTAGAGTTTCTGTTTCTTTGTTTGTTTTTTTTCTGTTAGGTCAAAGATAGCAGGGAACCTGGTTCTTAATACCAATTTTTCCTTGACTGTTGCTTGACATCTATTATCGGGACACACAGAGGTACACACGGCCTGCAGAAGGCCTGCACGCGTGTAACCCGTGCCCTAACCTTCTGTAGCCCGTGTTTGAATGCTTGCTGCAGAGGTTTCAGTAGCATGTAAGATTCAGAAAGCTTGAGAGGCAGTCTCCTCTTCCCTGTCAGAATTTTACCTTCTCAGGGGGATTTATGGATCCTGTCTGGGTCCTGCTAGTTTACTGTCTTGTTTTCAGTCTGCCTTATTGTGGTTGTTATCTTTTGCATTCATTTTCCTTTTCTGTTAAAATAGAAGCATCCAAGCCTTTTAGAGACCCTGGTTGTCAATACCAGAGGCCTTTTTCAGGTCTGGGCTGTCTGTGTGTTGTTTGGTCTTGGCTTTTATACAGACCCGCGGCCTGTTTAAGTTTAGCCCGCGGGTACCCGCACGTTGTTATAGCTCAGCACGCGTTTGTACGCGTGCTGTTTCAGTGACAGTCATGGGCTTGATTGGTTGCTTTTCAGCCTGGGCGGGGCAGTCATCCCTTCCTGTGGTGAGAAGTGTTCCTCTCAGAGTTTTGAGTCTGGGGCTGCACAGTCGGCAGGTTAGGACCTCTTATCCTTAGCCGGTGTTTTTATTAGTTGATGTTTTGATAGAGAAGACAAAAGAAAAAAAATTGTTTTATGGTTTTTAGACAAGTGTTAGAATCGGTGCTTTCTTGATTGCTTTTTCGCATCATTGCTCTGATTCTTTTGCGATCTGCGCTTTAAGCCAGAGTTTTTTATTCTCTTGGTTTTGTTCTTGTCGGCATTTTCCCTTTGTTGCGTTATTTTGCAATTAAAATAAAAAAAAATTCTCTTGTTTCATGTTCTTCTTGGTTTGAAGATTGTGTTGTTGCATCAATAGCTAGGAATAAGTCTTTTTTCATAAGTTTTTGCACTGCATTTAGAGTATAAGTAGCTCGCAGATTTGAGTGAAATTACTTGGTGTTTGCTGCATGAAATCTTAGGAAATTTGAAAAGAAAAGAAGTCTTTCTTGTTGAAAAGTTACTGGTTTTTGCATTATTTGTAAAAGTTTTTGTTTCCAAGCATTTCTTGTTCATTTTTCTTTGATTCTTTACACACCATCAGTTTCACTTTCATACCTTGTGACTTAAAAATCCCATTAAAAGCAACGCTAATTAAAATCAATTAGACTTTTTGTTTGTAGGGTGCATACACTAGCTCAGGACTAGGGCCTTGGAATAGGTTGGAGAGTAAATTCTCCAAGGCCACTCAAAACAAACATTGGAGTCTGTCAATAGGGAGTGCAGAAGTCCAGTTACGGAAAGTTATCTGGGACCCCCCTCTAACACCGGGGCTAAACACGAGGTCGCGTAAGGAAAGGTAGTGGAGATAACCCCTCCAAAGCTAGATCGAGCGTAGTGGAGAACACATATCGAGGATTTGTTGAGGGATTCCGTCGTTTGCATTTGTCATGGAGCTTCATGGGTATCGAATCCATTCGAGGTCCTCAGTTGTGGTCTACTCGACTATCGACTGTACCCGCCTGGTGACTGTTCACGTGCTGGCAAACTAGTTGCCAATATTTTCTAGGGACATACACAGGTGACTACGGGGGTATACCGCGGTACCTAGGACAGACATCGGGCCACGCTTTGCAGAGTATACCCGGAGGGTGCTTTCGTATTCGAGTTTCACTTGCACCGGTAAGTTGCTCTAGTGTTGGTTGTTGTAACTGTTCTTCAAAATAGTTAGTGATTGCTTGTCTTATCTCATAGGGGCTTCTTTTAGTGTGTGTTACTGTTTGTTC
>SNQJ01S0029764.1:116469-132494 GCA_010110895.2 Picea sitchensis
AGCATGCATGCGTAGTGTTTTGTCTTGATTGCAGGATCGTCTTTGGAAGGAGCAGCAGAAGCAAGGAGATAAAATCACAACGGAGGATCTACACCAAATGTCGATAAAAATGTTAGTTGGTTCTTTCCATGTTTGCATGTGAAAAAGGGTTTTAGGTTTGGGGTAGAAGGTTAAAAGTAATTTCTTAAGGGTCATGATCTGCATGCAAGTTTAAGCCCTAGCTTGTTAGTCCGTAGGGTATAATTTCCCCACAACAAATTGGAAGTTGGTGCTTCCATCCAGTTGGTGCTGGAACACTCAAGGAGTTGGTGCTTCCTTCTAGTGGGTGCTAGAGAAACCAGAGAGTTAGCGCTCTCATCAAGTTGGTGTTTGTAAAACATAAGTGGTAGCCTCAAAGGGAGTTGATGCTCCTAAGAATGATAATGTACATAAAACAAAGATTACTTATCATATCAAGAAGAAGAGGTTTTTCTCTTTATGGGTTTCCTCAGGAAATATCTGTCTCTGTATATTTCATGTGTGTGAATGATGTTGAATATTCTATTGCTTACTTCCCTGCGTTATTGTGATCGTCATTGAGTGTTATGTAAAGAGTTTAAAATGGTATAATTGTTTAAGCACAATAACAATTGATTTAACCCCCCCTCTCAGGTGTCCAACAATTGGTATCAGAGCTAGTTCCTATTATTAAAGGTAGATCAGTAAGCTTAAACATGACAAGTCATGAAAGAAATTAAACCAATAAGGACCCCCTATTCAATGGAAAAAACTTTGGCTTCTGGAAGGTTAGGTTGAGAACCTACATAATGTCTTTAGGTGCAGATGTCTGGGATGTGGTAGAGACTGGTTATGTAAATCCAGTTGTACTAGCTAATAAGGATGATAAGATAGAATTCATCTTCAACGCTAAGGCTATGAATGCTATTCTGAGTGGGCTTGCAGAAGCCGAATTTGTAAAAGTTATGCACTTAGAATATGCCAAAGCAATGTGGGACAAAATCATTAGCAATTATGAAGGTAATGAGAAGGTAAAGGATGCCAAGCTTCAAACCTACAGATTACAATTTGAACAACTAAAGATGAATGAGGATGAGATAGTTAATAAATTTTTCTTAAGAGTTGAGGAGCTTGCGAATTCCATGAAAGGTCTTGGTGAGAAGATTGAAGACGTATTGTTAGTTCATAAGATCTTAAGATCTCTGCCTGATAGATTCAATCCAAAAGTTTCTGCAATAGAAGAACTGAATGATCTTAAGACTCTGTCTATTGATCAAATTCTAGGAACTCTAATTGCTTATGAAATGAGGATTAATAAAGATAAATCTACCACTAGAGAAGCATCGTTTAAAGTAGATAAGAATGAGGATTTTGAGCCTGATGAAATTGAAGCAAAATTTGTGAGAAGACTAAAGAAAGGATCCGACAAGTACCAAGGCAAGTTTCCCTTCAAATGTTTTAACTGTGGAAAGATAGGTCACTTTGCATCTAAGTGTCCACACAAGAAGAAGGACCAGACCTTTGAAGGCAAAGAGAAGTACAAATCCAAAAGATTTGATAAAAAAAAGAAGTTTTTGTGTAAACAATGATGACTCTTCAGAAGACACAGATAGTGACTCTTCCTATGAAGATAAGGTAAATGACTTCATGCTTATGGAAAAAGAGGATTATGATAATAAAATCACATGAAGTGATGATAATTATGAAGAAGCTGTGGTTGACTTGGAAGGAGAGTTGATCAACGCTTTGAAAGAGATTGATAGAGTCAGACTTAAGAAGAGAAACCACAAAAAATTGCTGATACAATTCGAGAAAGGCAGTAAAAAACCTGATGAAGACGTTGCCCTGCTAAAAGTGGAATTAGAAGAGGCAAAGAAAATAGAGGACATTTTGAAACAACAGTTATCAGAGAAGAAAGCAACATGTGAATCCTTGGAAGAAGAGGTAGTACAAACCAGAAAAGAGATGGAGAAGTTTAAATAATTGTATCTCCAAAATCTTCTAAGCATTAAAGCCTCAAAAGGATTAGCCATCATTCTGAATCAACAAAGGAATCCAAAGTTGAGAACTAGTTTGGGTTATGAAGAAGGATCAAGTAGTGGTCAACCAAGCACCAAAAAATCCATCAAGTTTGTCAAATCTGCATTCATTGACAACAATAAATATGGAGAAACAAAGGAAGATAATCAACTGCCAAGGAAGAGTGAAAGAAAAAGCACCAGAATTGAATCTGTAGAACAAAGAAATAATACACCCTCTACTCAAAGAAATCATCAGCATGGAAGAAATCGACCTGCTCAAAGAAGACAACCATTTTCCAAGTACAAAGGATTGTTCTATGGATATTGTTTTTTCTATTCTAACTTTGGTCACAAAGCTGTAAATTGTTCTTTAAAATTTAGATATGAGCAATCAAAACACTCAAGGAATAGATATTTGCCACAACAAAGAATGAGACAGACAAGTAACAAACAATCATAGACTGCAAGTCATGTGATGGTTGGGAAAAGGACATAGGTTAAGCATAACAATTGTTATGATCCTTTATTCAATGAACCAAAATGTCACACCTTCCATAATTATGGACATAAAGCTGTAGATTGTCACTTAAGGAACTATGAGCCAAACTTGAATTCCTCTGCTAAAAATGTCAAGGTTTGGAAGAAGAAAGAAAATCACAAGTGTGGATTAGTGTTGTTTGCTCAAAGACAAAAGAACCCTTGGTATATTGATAGTGGATGCTCCAAACATATGACGAGAGACAAAAGTAAGTTTCTATCTCTAAGTGAAAGAAAATCAGGAAATGTAACCTTTGGAAATGATATTTCGGGTAAAATCAAGGGTAAAGGGATGGTGAGTTTAAGTAACGACAAAGGAAAATCCTAGAATGCTCTGCTTGTAGATGGGATGAAACATAATTTGCTCAATGTAAGTCAAATATCTGACAGAGGATGTGAAGTGGTGTTCACTTCCAAGGATTATAAGATAAAGTTTGTAAACTCAGGACAAGTGGTGGCTAAAGGAATAAGGATAGGAAATAATGTATATGTGCTGAAATAAGATAAAGAAGAGTGTCACCTAAGCAAACATGATGAAACATGGTTATGGCATAAGGGACTTGGACATCTAAACTTTGACCACTTAATCAAGCTAAAAAATCTTGAGGCAGTAAAAGATCTTCCAAGAATATCCAATCCACAAGAATCTGTGTGTAAACCCTGCCAAGTAGGAAAGTTGACCAGGACATAGTTTAAATCCAAGAGATCTACTTCAACAGAGAAAACACTCCAAATAGTTCATATGGATATATGTGGACCATCAAGACAAGAAGACACAGGGAAGGAAAACTGCTTTATGCTGGTCATTATGATTACTCTAGACTTACTTGAGTTTCTTTCCTCAAAGAAAAGTCTGAAGAATTTGAGAAATTTAAAATATTTAAGGCCTTAACTGAGAATCAAACAGGCAAGAGATTAAAGGCAGTAAGATCAGAAAGAGGAGGATAATTTATTTTAAGTGATTTCAAGGAATTCTGTGATAAACATGGGATTAAGAGAGAATACATGATCCCAAGAACTCCACAACAAAATGGAGTACTTGAGAGGAAAAACAGAACAGTTCAACAAATGGCCAGGTCAATGATGAATGAGCAGACCATTGGTCAAACTTACTAGGTAGAAGCAATACACACAACAAACCATATTCTTAACAAATCCCACCTCAGACCACATAGTGACAAGACACCTTATGAACTATGGTATGGAAGACCTTCTTCAATCAAACAATTCAAATTATTTGGGAGTAAGTGCTACATAAAGAATAATAATGAAAACCTTGGTAAGTATGATGACAGGGATGATGAAGGCATCTTCTTAGGATATGCTACCAACAACAAAGGATACAAATACTTTAATAAAAGATTGCATAAATTAGTTGATTGCATTGATTTAAAGGTTGATGAAGGAGTCCCAGTAAGACAAGTGAGCAATATTGAGTCTACTATAGAGGACACAGTTGAAACTGAAGAGGAACAGGTTCAAGAATCAGATGGAGAAGAGACACCCACACAAGAAGAGTCAGGACACCAATAAACATCAAACCCTTCCTTCAGAATTACTCAAAAGAATCATCCTAAAAGTTATATAATTGGTGAGAAAGACAAAGTTGTACAAACCAGGAGAAGAATAATCAAAGACACCAAGCAATCACATATGGCCTTCATATCCATGGTGGAACCCAACAACTTTAATGAAGCTAGTAAAGACGTAAATTGGTTGAAATCAATGAATGAGGAATTGGACCAGATTGAAAAGAATGACACAACAAATAAAAATGTAATAGATCAAAATGGGTCTACAAAAATAAGATGAATGAGCAAGGAAATATTGTAATAAATAAGGTTAGATTGGTCTGCAAAGGATATGCTCAAATAGAAGGACTGGATTTTGATGAAACATTTGCGCCTGTAGCAAGATTAGAAGTTATTAGAATGTTTCTTGCCTATGCTTGTCATAAATAGTTTAAAGCCTATCAAATGGATGCCAATTAAGCTTTTATAAATGGAGATCTAAAAGAAGAAGTCTATATGGAACAACCAGAGGGTTTCCAACTGTCAGATAACCCTGACTTTGTCTGCAAGCTGAAGAAATCCTTATATGGGTTAAAACAAGCTCCTCGTGTTTGGTATTATAGACTAGATAAGTATCTTCAAGAAAAAGGGTTCAAGAGAGGAACAATTGACAACAATCTATATATCAAAACAGAGGGTAATGATTTTCTCATTGTGTTGGTCTATGTAGATGACATCGTCTTCAGAAGCAATGATGCTTTGTCGATACAATGGTTTGCCTCTGCCATGCAGTCTGAATTTGAAATGTCTATGATAAGGGAATTGTCGTTTTTCCTTGGTCTGCAAATTACTTAGAATTCTGAAGGATTATTTCTTTCTCAGGAGAAATATCTAAAAGAAATTTTGAAAAGGTTTCAAATGGAAAATTCTACACCTATGAGCACACCTATGGTCACTGGATGAAAGTTAAGAAAGGATGATGACTCACTTGATGTTGATCAGAGTTTATATAGGTCTATGATAGTCAGCCTATTTTACATCACAGCATCCCGTCCAGACATAATGCATGCTATTGGAATGGTAGGAAGGTATTAGGCTGCACCTAAACAAAGTCATTTGTTAGCTGCCAAAATAATATTCAGATGCTTGAAAGGGACCATGGACTATGGTCTATGGTATCCTAGGAATCAAAATTTTCAACTATCAGTCTATTCAGATGTTGATTGGGATAACTTCATGGATGAAAGGAAAATCATGAGTGGAGACACATTCTTCTTAGGAGATTCCCTTGTATCCTGGTTAAGAAAGAAGCAAGGTTCCATTTCATTATCAACTACAGAAGATGAATACATTGCAGCTACCACTTGCTATACCCAAGTATTGTGGATGATTCAGACACTTGTAGACTTGGAGGTAAAATATATTGCACCGATCCCAATTCATTGTGACAATACCAGTGCAATCAGTGTGTCAAAGAACCTTGTCTTTCACTCCAAGATCAAGCATATACCCATCAAGTATCACTTCTTGAGAGAACAGGTGATCAAAACTGTTTTTTCTTTGCATTTTATTCCATCCAAAGATCAGATTGTTGATATATTCACTAAACCACTTTCAAAAGATTAGTTTGAGTATATACGCCAGAAGTTGGGTGTGACCCCATTATCAACCTAAGAGAGTCCATCCTGTCAGGGGGACTATGTGTTGGTTGAATATATGATACCCCGAAAAGTACTGCAACAACTCAGGGGGAACATGTTTTCTTTGACAATGATGTCAAAGGGGGAGAAAAGGTGTGGTCATGCTAGATTTATAGGTCTAAGTAGAATAGTGTAGCCATTCAGGGTTTCCATCAATGTCAAAGGGAGATATTCTTGGCATGTTTATAGGCAGAGTGTGCTTGTCATTGATGGAAAGAACAACGACGACGATGTGGCAAGAACAACAACGATCGATGGCATGTTTACATGCAATAAAAACAACAACGATGGCATGTCTATAGGTAGATTGTGCCAGCTGGGCACCAGAAGTCTTTTGGGAAGACACAGAAGAGAAAGCTCAAGAAGCTCAGAAGAGATAGTGCAGATTTGCATGCAGAGCGCAAATGTGCGTCAGGGCCGAGGTTAACTTCACTGCCAAATCTCATGAGAGATAGCATTTTTAAGAAACATAGACGAGTCCCAAATTCAACAGGACTCATAGAAGGATCAAAGTTCGAGGCGTCAAACACTTAGAATTTCTTCCAAGTCGGGAAGAAGCGTCAGCTCAGAGATAGGAGAAGCGAGAATTCACAAAGTTTGAGTTCGCAATGAGACCTGAGCCGTTGGATCCAAAGGACACGTGGAAGGAGATAATCTTTTTGTTGACTCGAAAATTGAGAATGTCAAAGGAAAAGTTGCAGAAACTTGCGAAATCCTAAAATGCGAAGAAGTGATCTCGACCGTTGGATCATGGAGAGATCTAGACCGTTTATTTGGCACGATGAAGAACGAAGTCCGAGTTCTCGAAGAAGAGATCTAGACCATTGAAATACAAAGGATGGTGGATCGTTGATTTGGAGAAAGTATCGGGAAATTGAGAGTCTAACCTTTGAAGTCGTGAGACGCGAAATCATGATTTGATCATAGACGTCGATCAAAGGGAGAGATCTGGACCATTGATCTAGCAAGCGTAGTTTCTGAAGTTAGTCCTGTGGTCATAGCCATGGTCACATCGAAGAAGGTTAAGGGAAGAGCTATCATGTTTCTAAGCTCCACTTCGCAGATCGCGAGTTGGGAGAACTAAGGCAACTCACAATAGGAGTTCGCGATACGCGAAGTCATGAAGCACCCAGGAGGTTAAGCCCTGGGTCATAACTGGACGTCACATCATCGAAGGATTAGGGGAGGAGCTATCACGTCTCTAGGCTTCACATCAGAGATCACCAAGATCGCGAAGCGCCTTCTGGATAGGCGTCTGATCACAACTCATGGTCACGTGAAAGGAAGGGGCTTAACCAATAAATCTAGCGCCCACTATGTAGTTTTCTCAGGAAGGGAAAATGCGCCAAAGGGATGATCGCGCAAAGGTTTTCTCTGTAACTGCCAGAAATGACTGATTGATTCTGCCATAGAATTCAGAGAGGCTTCAGGGTGATCGCCAGAGAAGCCGAAGAGTCTTGAGGTAACTTCCAGTGGAATGAAGATTCATCATTTAGACAATTGACAGATGGAAATGCATTGAAGACTCTAACTGCAAAAGAAGCCGGAGAATCTCAACATAACAACCACTGATGACGAATAGTCTCAGCATAACGACCATTGATGAAGAACAAACTTAGCATGATTGCCAAAGAGGACGAAGAATTGAGTATATGAACTGGCAGAGGACTTGGCATGATAAATGCGCCCATAACAGAGAAGAGACGTGGGCTTCAGTAGGGAGTTATTCATGCAAAAAAGAGCATGCTGTGTGGAACAGCCAAAATGCACAGAAGAGGCGTAGCACATTGAATGGAAATCATACACAGAGAATAAAGCGTAGAAGAAATATATAGAACAAAAATGAATATCTGAGAGAGGAAGAGAAAGGCGATGTGCGCATGCAGAGATAGAACAGAAGAACATAAAGCTCAAGGAGAGGCATGCAGAGAGACACTGATGCAGGCAGAGCCGAGTAGTGTAGCAGAATAGTGATGAGACTTGTAAGCCATGGATAAGTGTTGTATAACTGTGATATATATAAGAATAAAAAAGACTTATATTTCAGGGTGGTATGGAGGTGCTAGGGAGGACTGTTGTCGTTAGAATTTCAAGTGGGTGCTTGAACACAAGGAGTTTTAGCTTCCATCTGGTTGCAACCAGAAAAAATAGGGTGGCAAGGTGGTGCAAGGGAGAACTATTGCTCTCTGTTATACAAGTTGGTGCTTCCATCCAGTTGGTGCTAGAAAAATCAAGAAGTTGGTGCTAGAGAAACCAGAGAGTTAGTTCTCTCATCAAGTTGGTGCTTGTAAAATAGAGGTGGTAGCCTCAAAGGGAGTTGGTGCTCCTAAGAATGATAATGTACAGAAAATAAAGATTACTTATCATATCAATAAGAAGAGGTTTTTCCCTTTATGGGTTTCCTCGGAAAATATCTATCTCTGTGTATTTCATGTGTGTGATTGATGTTTAATATTCTATTGCTTACTTCCCTGTGTTATTGTGATCGCCATTGAGTGTTCTGTAAAGAGTTTAAAATGGGCATAATTGTTTAAGCATAGTAACAACTGATTCACCCCCCCCTTCTCAGTTGTCCAACAGATCTTTGTGGAGTCACGAGATAATTTTCTTGAAACTATCAAAGGGATGAGGGATCACCCTAAGTGGAGTTGCCTGGTAAGCTTTGTAAGATAAAGGATTTTGAGGAAAGGATTATAGAAAAGTGTCGTCTTTGACGAAAATTTACTCAGTGTTCCCTGACAACGGCGCAAAAATGTTATCGTGCAGCTTGTACTTGCCCAAAGCCAAAGACAAGTGGATACTAAATTGGCGTAACAAGGAGGATAACCTATCACTGTCACCTTAATAGGAAACCTCTTTCTATTTAGGAGTATATCATAGTACCCCGGGGAAGACGTCCCCAGTGACCTAGGGGTTTGAGAAGGCTAAGGTGAAAGTTATAAGAAAGTCCCACCACTCTCACAGGTCACTCTGATCAAAAGTTACAAGGTTTATTGAGATGAAGAAAAAGATAAATTAAGTGTACCTGCCTAGAACAAGACAACAAGTAGAAAATAAATGCAATTTGCAAGTACCATATGATGTCAATGCTTCATAAAACCATAAACTTCTGAAAGATAAACAAGTTGATGTAAACCTGAAGAAATATAAATATTTAACATCAATGAATATTTAGAAACTACCACAACAATTAGGCCTCAATAATGCTTAAAAATGACAAGATACAATAGCCTTAAGTTGACAAAATGATAATAGTTGTGAGAAGCAATTATGGCAACGTTTAATGAACTTTTAATCTTGCTTTTAGGATGAATTTGTTGCTGTTATAGATGGATATAGCAATATTTTTCCACAACAACAAAATAGTTAGTGAGTTAGTCTAGTTTAAAGTTAGTAGGAGTTAGTAAAATTCTTAGGGAAGATGGTTTAAGAGTTGTTTGGTCAATCAATCACTTGTAAGGAGTGAACTAGTGCCTTTTAGGGTAATGGAGTCAAGGTTAGTAGCAACAAATCTTAGAGGAAACAACACTGATAATAGATAATATAAGGGGATGGGTGAGATGATTGAGGTGTTAGTAACCTAAGGCCTCAATGTCGAAACCCTAGAAGGAAATATTGCTAGAAAGTAAGTAACCTTAGGTCCTATCGATTTCCTTCTTCCTTAGATTAAGTTTGAAATAAAATATATGAAGCTAATGAATAAATGATACTAAAGTGCTACAAAGGTATGGCTCTAGTATATTCTTGAAAAGAGATCTCCTCTAGCAATTTCAAGTAGATGGAAAATTATAAGGAAAAGGATAGTAACATATGCTTCTCCCCTAGGGTTTCAAACTAACAATTTCATAATCTTTGATATGAACAAGAAAATTTACCTTAACCATTCAAAAATAAATGAAGAATTGCAGATTTACTTACTTCATCAAGAATAATCTAGCAACAAACCCTATTTGAATACTTTCCACCATGAAAAATGCCAAAAATACACCAAGAATAGCTTCTCCAAGAAGTTGCGCACCACTTAATTTAAGCTAAGTAACCTTAAAGAGGGCCGAATTTTAGACCTCACACTTGTGTGAGTGAAAGATGATGAAAAATACAAGAGATTTATCTCTTATTTATACAATGATAATGACCTTTAATTAAAATTTAGGTCAGAAAAGGTTGACATTGCCAAATTACATCAAAAATCCATTTTTTACATAAATTTAAAGAATTAAACCTTAAAATGTGCAGTAGAGGTGATGTCATTCCCTCCTAGGGTGACGTTGGGCCTCGTAAGTGGGATGGCATGCTCAATGAGCAAAATGTTAGGCCTTCCAAGGCCTCTAGATGATGCCATATGTGCCGCTTGGCACACAACTGCCTCCATCATGTCCATCTGACGCTAGGTGACGTCTAGAGTCATAAGGGTGAACTTCATGGGCCTCCCAAGGCCAACGTTTAGGGGGGAGAGAAAGATCCCCCTAGGTCCAGTCCTGCCAAAGTGTCTATGGTGAAACATCCTTCTTTTTCTTCGGTGCAAGCCTCTGGTGTCTCTCGGCCCCTGGATGGGGTCACAACATCCAGCTGGTTGGATTTTAGCCCTATGGAGGTCCCAGATAATCATCTCCCCACATATACCTGTCCATTGGGCATGGTCCTGTAACAACAACAACAAGTACGCCCTCCATGGGCTCATAAGTCACAGGGATCATAGCAATTTCAATCACGTCTAACAATCAAATTACCCAAACATGTGCATCAAACCCTCCTTTACCTAGACAAATGCTCAAAGACGTTATGAAGTTTAACAAGCTAGGTTTGGAGAGGGTCTCAGGATGTCCTATTGGGCTAATCCTCCTATAGTTTGGGGTGTTTCCTAGGTGAAGACCAATCTAGGTCATGTAGGTGTATGAAATGGTGTATGGAATGTTTGGGCAAGGGGTGTAATGATAATAGGGAAATTTAGGTCTTACCTGTGGGTGCCTCTATAGAGGGCGAGCTACACCTTGTCATGGATGCCATTTTTTCCTAGCCCATTCAATTCCTTTTATTCTTTGTCTTATTTCGTTTTCTTTTCAATGGAATAGCTCAGGGACATTTTCCTGGTGTGGTGACTAGTGGTGACAACGTTACGCACAAGAACTTCACGAAAATGAGAAGGTTGGCTCGTGATGAGACCCCCTTTCTCTTGGCTATGCCACCAAGAGAAACTACCTAGTTTGGTGACCATATGGATGGTAGTGTCATACTTCTACATGACGATGGACCTAATAGGCTGAATCACGATGAGACCTCCTATCTACCAACTAGATCTTGAGTTTTTATTTTATTTTACGGGTCCCCTTTTTTTTCTGAGAAGCCATTTATTGATTTCTCGGGAATCCCTGGCCGAAGCATCTCAAGGTTTCATTTTTTATTTTAACTTTTTCCAGCTAATTTTACCCTCTGGACCTTTAGCCCCCTTTTCCCACAAGGGAAGGTACAACCCTTACTAGCTTGACATACCCAATGCTTGAACCAAGGTAGGGGGAAGATGATAGGGATAATGATGAAAAGTGGTGAGTATGGAAGGAATGGACGATGACCTTTCATAGACCCACCTAGTGGAAACTCATACCTAAGGGAACAAACTTACTAGGGAACTTTGTCACCCCCCTCAGGTATGAACAAGTTAAAGAGCATAATTTCCAAGAAAACGTCTTGAAACAAAAGAGAGTTCAATGCACATATTCAAATCCTTCGAAAATAAGAGTGACACATACCATGATACCCAGACTCATTACCTCATGGAGCAAGACCCACTGCTACTTTAGAATCAGGCCAATGGGATGGATGCTGCTGCTGCTGATAGATAGGACACATTGAAGAAAATATGGGTCCTCTAGGGCCAGGCTCAAGTCATATGGCTCTCAGTACTCCATGTCTAGGACCTGTGGGCCTCGAGACATAATATCCTTAGTTATCCCTAGGATAGGAGATAACAAAATAATAATACCAAAGGATGGAAATGTACGCAAATGGATTGAAGTATCATATTTAGGATGAAATGAGTACACTTTACTTCCGTAATGTATATGAAGCCTATAAAGTTGCTTTACAGGTGGAGGAAAATATTTATAGAAGGTTGCAACAAAATTTTTGAGGAAAATGAACTAGAGGTAACGACAATCAACAAATGCTACTTGAAGCAGTGAAAAGGAGGATGGAGTTACCAACATTCAAAGTACAAGAGGGGGAAGTGGCACTGGAAGAGGAAGAGGTTTGGTAGAGGAAAGTATGTGATTACATGTTATAGATGTGGAATAAAGGGTCACAAAGCATCATAATGTCCAGAGAGGCAAAATGCAACAAGAATAAATGAAGCCAAAACACAAGTTACCCAAGCGGATGAGACAACAATTGCTTGTGGAAATGTGGAAGTAATTCAACGAGAGCAAGGAGAAAACCTGTTGTTCAGAAGAATATTACTCAAGCCCGAGACAAAGGAAACAAAAGAAATTGAGCAAAGAAAGAGTGTTCAAAACTAAATGAAAAATTCGGGATAAGTGTTGTCATTTTGTCATCGATGGTGGAAGTACATAAAATTTAGTATCTACAGAAGTAATGTAGAAATCAAAATTGAAAATCATTCCACATTTGAATCCATATAAGGTATCATGGTTGAAAAGAGGACAACAAGTGACTGTGACTGAGCAATGCTTGTTGAGTTTTTAGATTGAAAATCTTAGTGAGCATGCATTGTATGACATAGTGGAGATGGATTCCTGTCACATATTACTCGAAAGACCATGGTTGTTCGACAAATTTTTTTTCCATGATGGAAGGAAGAATACTTATGATTTTTTAAAATATGGACAACGATACAGATTGGAGCCAATGGTAGAGACCGATTCAATTGGTAGTGACAACAAAGTAAATCACAACATAAATGTTTGTAGCAGAAATCAAATAATGATGTGTTCAGCCAAATAATTTTAGCCAGACCAGAAAGGGACCCATTTTTATTTGGCCTTAATTCCAAGAAAATTCTAGAGAGTGGAAAGAGGAGCTCTATGCCACCAAAAATTCAACCTTTGTTGAATGAATTTAAAGTGATTGTGGGAGATGATTTACTAGTAGGTTTACCTCTATTGAGGAGTAAATCAAATCATATTGATTTGATACTAGGAGCAAGTCTACCAAATAAATCTCTTATTATATGACTCCAACAAAGACCGAGGAAGTAAATAAGCAGGTGCAAGAGTTGCTTGACAAAAGATTGATCAAAGAAAGTTTGAGTATGTGTGTTGTACCTATAGTTTTGACGCCGAAGAAAGGAGGTTAATGGATAATGCAAATTGATTCATGATGATATAGATTGGATCATTATATTATTTTTCATCTATCTCGATTCTTTTAGAGTGTAAAAATTGGAGGAATCAGCTTGCAGGTCCTAGTTTGGAAAATTGGGGCCTTAAACCTTCCGGGGCCATTTGAGGCATCAAATGACATTTTTGAGGGTTAAAATGTTTCTATAATAACTAGGAACCCGTGATTCTATTTCACACATCGATACCTTTCCAATGGTGCAAAATCCACGTCAATCAGAGCTCGTATGAAAAAGTTATGCCTCCCACAAGTTAACCTACCATGTTTACCACCATGGTACGAGGATGCCACGCCAGCCCTCGTTACTCAAGCATATGAGGCTATCCACGTATGTAATTTCAAGAATATTCTAGGTCAAAAAACCTATCACAATTGAGGGTTGAGGAATTAAAAAACCTAGCCCTAGATGGCTATCGTCCTATGTTAAATACCAGGTCACTAGGAGGAGAAGGGGTTCCATTCTTTTTCATTGTATTGCGTTCCATAGCTAAGAAGAACATCTGAGAGTAGTATTCTATGAGAATAATAGAGGAGGAGAGATTCTGTAGCATCCATATAGGCCACATTTCAAAGACAACTTCGTGGAGAGTGCCTCTTTCTTTGTACTTGCATCATTTCTATACCAAAGAAAAGAGAGAAAAGCAACTTCATCTTCTAGCTGAGTTTTCTCCCGTATTGGGTTTCTGAGGTCATATATTGTGTTTATTTGTAGATGGTG
Source organism: Picea sitchensis (assembly GCA_010110895.2). Lineage (NCBI taxonomy): Eukaryota > Viridiplantae > Streptophyta > Pinopsida > Pinales > Pinaceae > Picea > Picea sitchensis. The sequence continues at coordinate 130,307 of SNQJ01S0029764.1, forward strand.
TGATTTTATTTTAATGTTCTCTATTTTCCGCATTTTATCTATTTCATGTATAAGCAGAAAATCAATGACTAAATATTCTGGAGATCTAAAGGAAAAATAACCTTAATAGTAAAGATTTCAATATTTTATTAGATCTGTTGTGACAAACCATTCCAGTGGAATATCTACGACAGTTTACATATCACCTAAGTTATTAACAATATTACTATCAAGTACATATTTCCTTTACCAAGGATGGATGACCTCATGGACTATTTGAGTGGGGCCAAGTGATTTTCAAAGATTGATTTGAAGAGTGGTTACCATCAGATTTGGATAAGGGAAGGTGATGAATGGAAGACAACGGAAAGATTGTTTGAGTGGTTACTTATGCCATTTGGACTAACTAATGTTCCCAACACATTCATGGGAGTTATGAATGAAGTTTCTTGTTGTATACTTGGATGACATTTTGATTTTTAGTAAAACCAAAGAACAACACTTGGAGGCTGTGAGAAAGGTGTTACAACAGTTGAGAGAAGAGAAACTACTCATCAATTTGAAGAAATGTACGTTTCTGAAGGAGTTAGTGTACTTGGGATTTGTGATTTCCAAGGAAGGCTTGAAGATGGATTTTGGAAAGGTTAAGGTTATTTTGAAGTGGTGAACACCTAAGTGTACATTTGATGTGAGAAGTTTCCATAGATTGGAAAGCTTATATAGGAAGTTTATGCGAAATTTCAGCGAGATCTGTGCACCAATTACTAAATTCATGAAAAAGGGAATTTTAAAGTGGACAACAACAACTATGAATTCATTTGAAGACTTGACGAAAAAGGTGACTAAATGACTAGTTTTGACACTTCCAGATTTCAATAAAGTGTTTCAAGTGGATTATGATGCAAGTGGATCAATACCTAAGTTAACGCTATTTTGGAGTGGTGAACACCTAAGTGTATGGATCAATGTGAGAATTTTCCATGGATTGGAAAGCTTCTATAGGAAGTTTATGAGAAATTTCAGTGAGATATGTGCACCAATTACCAGATGCATGAAAAAGGGGATTTTCAAGTGGACAACAACAACTATGAATTCGTTTGAAGACTTGAAGGAAAAGGTGACTGAACGACTAGTTTTGACACTTTTATATTTCAATAAAGTGTTTCAAGTGGATTGTGATGCAAGTGGATCAACAATTGGAGCAGTTTTGAGCCAAGGAGGAAGAACGATTGCATTCTTTAGCGAGAAATTGAATGATGTTGATACAAAATACTCTATTTATGATCAAGAATTTTATGCGATTGTACAAGCTTTGAAGAAATGGCGACATTAATTGATACCAAAGGAGTTTGTATTATTTATTGATCATAAGGCATTGTAGTACATCAATAACCAAGGTAAGTTAAATCAAAAGCATTCCAAACAGGTAGAATTTTTGCAATGTTGCTTGTTTGTTTTGAAACACAGGTATGGCAAGTCGAATAAAGTTGCAGATGCGCTAAGCCGGAGAATAATGCTACTGAATTCTTTGTCAGTAGAAGTTATTGTCTTGTAATGTATGAAAGAGTTGTATGTAGAAGACATAGATTTTTCAGAGGTTTGGAAAGTGTACAAAGCACCTTTGAGCATTGATAGAACACCATATTTGGATTTCCACATCCAAGAAGGGTTCTTGTTCAAGAATAAAAGTTTGTGCATTCCACAAAGTTCATTGTGGTTGAATTTTGTTAGGGAACTGCATAACGGAGGTTTGGGTGGACATTTTTTCATTGATAAAACCACGATGTTGGTGAAGGAAATACATTTTTGGCCTAGAATCAATAGGGACATTAAGAAGTTTTTTGAGTGTTGTAAAATTTTCCAACTCACCAAAGGAAGGAGTCAAAGCACTAGATTGTATATGTTATCGCACAGTTTGTAGCTGGGTCAAAAAGGATAAAGGATAGAGGCCAATGTCATCTCAATGGGGAGGTTCTTTCTATTTAGGGAGGTTAACCTAGGGGAGACGTCCCCGGTAACCTGGGGTTTTGAAGAGGCAAAGATATAAATGTTAAGGTTAAAGTCCCTCCTAATAGGTTACTACCAAGGTCAGATAGTCCGGCTAATTAGCCAATAAATGAAGTGTATGCCCATATGAGAACACCTTCCTGGAACAAGACAATAGCAAAAGAATATATACATGCTATAATTCATTGGGTTAGTACTTCAT